>OZ018331.1:120947689-121175189 GCA_963969495.1 Ceratothoa steindachneri
CCCGATCGTGCTCACTCAAAACGAAGTGGAAGAATTCTACAAGGTTCGTCAGACATGACCGTTGCCTTCGGAAGCCGTGCTGGGAACTCCTCAGTAGCAGGTTTGACTCTAAATACGACGTCACTTTGTCCACCATGATGCTTTCCATGAGTTTACCGACTATCGAAGTCAGACTGATAGGTCGGTAGTTCGACGGTTGGTTACGGTCTCCTTTCTTGAAGATAGGAGTCACCTCCGCCTCACGCCAGTCTCTAGGAACGCATTTGGTCCCGATTGACATGTTAAAGATAGCGCACAGATGTCGTGATACTTCATCGCACACTTCTTTCAACACTTTAGGTAGAAACCCGTCCGGTCCAGGGGACTTACTCGTCTTTAGGTCAGCGATCTTTTTCTTTATTTCTCCTTCGGTGAAGTCCATTGCCTCCAGCTTTTCCCCCGAGTAGGAATCCGTCGGCTGGGGAATGGGACCACACTCTTCAGTAAACACTGAAGAGAAGTAGTCGTTGAGGAGGTTAGCATTTTCTGCATCTGAATGCTTTAATGTCCCCTCCTCATTCCTCAAAGGGCCAATCGTTCGATGGATTGGTTTACGGCTGTTCACATATCCAAAAAACTCCTTGGGATTCTCTTTACAGAGTCTCGCCACTCGGAGTTCCTCAGACCGCTTAGCCGCCCTTATGCTGGACTTCACTCTCCTGGCTAGCCTCCGGTATTCGTCAAAGTCACCCGAGATCTTCGATTGCCGGTACACATTTATCTTCTCCCTAAGCAGTTGCCCGATTCCTCGATTAAACCACTTTGGTTGAACAGAGAGAGAAAAGAGAGAGAGAGAGAGAGAGAGAGAGAGAGAGAGAGAGAGAGAGAGAGAGAGAGAGAGAGAGAGAGAGTTACAAGGAGTTACAAGGAAAAGAAGTACCTCAAAGGCCTTGCGGCCCATATCGAGGATGTACTTTTTGTGGTTTCGATTCTTAGCATGTACTGATTACTTGCTATGAGATCATCAGCTTTTCAAATATAATTTGTTAAGTCTACTCTTGAACTGTTCAACACTGCTACTCTCAACAACGCCCGCTGGTAGTTTATTCCATGTGTCGCAAATGTCATATGTGAATGACTTACCCACCGGAATGGTATTGAATCTGGGCAGCTCCACCTTCCACCCGTGATTTCGAGTCATATTCCGGTTGAGGGTAAAGAATTTGGTGGAGTCGACATTTTCAAATCCTTTCCAGATTTTAAAAGTCTCTATTAGACGACCGCGCAGTCTTCGAGTCTCTAACGAATAGAGATCGAGCTCTTGCAGTCTTTCTTGGTATGACTTGTTCCTTAGCGATGGGATCAGTTTCGTGGCCCTGGCTTGCACCTTTTCACGATCGATGTCTTTTCGATAATGAGGAGACCAGAACTGAACAGCGAACTCTAGGTGAGGCCTCACCAGCGAGTTGTACAAGGGCAAAACAACCTCTTTTGTTCGAAAGCTGAATTGCCTCTTGATGTAACCCAACAAGCGATGAGCCTTTTTCTCCACCTGTGAGCACTGCTTCGAGAATTTGAGATCGCTGCTAATCAGCACACCTAAGTCCTTCTCGACATCAGTAGACTCAAGACGCATACCTTGTAGCTCGTAGCCTGACCGGGGGTTCGCATACCCGATGTGCATCACCTTACACTTGTCTAAGTTGAAAGGCATCTGCCACTTGTCAGCCCACTCGCCAATATTCCGTAGGTCATCCCTCAACATCTCGATGTTTTCGGGATTCGCTACATTAGCTCCAAGTTTTGTGTCGTCGGCAAATTTCGCTAGACGACTCACCAGTCCTTCATCTATATCGTTGATGTAGATGATGAATAATAGAGGGCCTAGCACGGAGCCCTGAGGGACTCCGCTCGTTACTGACGACCACCGAGAGGTGTGGCCTCCAGTGGTAACCCTCTGTCGCCTGTCCGACAACCAACTTTCTAACCATTTTGCGACCTTTCCTCTTATTCCCAGGGCATGTACTTTCGTCATCAGTCGGCGGTGGGGGACTTTATCGAAAGCCTTTTGGAAATCCAAATAAAGTATGTCCACCGCTCGACTTCTGTCAAACTCGCTCATTATACCGTGGAAGAATTCGAGCAAGTTCGTGAGGCACGAGCGCTTTCTTCGGAAGCCATGCTGTGTGTCTCTCAACAGGTCGTGAGACTCTAAATGATTAATTATCCTATCCCCTATGATGCCTTCCAGTACTTTGCCCACGATTGAAGTTAGACTTATTGGTCGGTAGTTTCCTGCGGTGCCACGGTCCCCCTTTTTGTGGATTGGGGTGACATTAGCCATACGCCAGTCTGCAGGTACTTCGACACTGTCGAGCGATGAGTTGAAGATCTCAGAAAGATGAGGACTCACCTGATCTTTCACCTCACGCAGTACTCTTGGCAGGAAGCCGTCAGGACCTGGGGATTTATACGCATTTAACTGACCTAGCCTTCTAGCAACTTCTTCGGAAGTTGTAGTTATTGCTTCTAGTGATTCTAACTCGCGATCTATCACTATCGGCGGTCTGTGTATCTCTCCGCCCCTTTCCCTCGTGAAAACCGAGGAGAAGTAGTCGTTGAGTATGCCAGCTATTTCCTCATCTGAATCCTGGAGAACGCCGTCGGCGTCCCTCAGGGGTCCGATGCGTTGGCGTACTGGTTTTCGACTGTTCACGTACGCGAAGAACTCCTTGGGGCTCTCTTTGGAGAGAGAGGCTACACGAATTTCTTCGTTACGCTTAGCCGTGCGCACTAGTGCCTTAACCGTTCTACTATGGGTCACATAGGCTTCATGGTTCATCGCACTACTATTCCTCTTCCATGCTCTGTGCGCTGACTTTCTAGCTTTAATAGCACTAGCGATTTCTTGAGAAAACCACCTAGGCTGAATGCTCGCTAGCCTGACTGCCTTCGTGGGAACGCACTCGGCTTGACGATCCATAAAACGATTTTTGAAGTCGTTCCATTTGGAATTCGTCCCGCCTTCGTTAGTTGGTTGCATCTGGCCAAGTGCCTCCCGAAGCCCATTGAAGTCTGCACGTCTGAGATCCAATTTACGTGCTCGTTCATTAGTACCTTGCGTACAGGGAGCACGTACTCCAAACCTTACCATGTTATGGTCACTACCACCTAGGCACTCATCCACTGACAGGTCAGAGACGAGGTCATCTTCAGTGGTAAATACTAGATCTAGAACGTTGCCCCCTCGGGTAGGCTCGCCGACCCATTGAGTCAGAAAGTTGCTGTCAGCAAAGTCTACAAGCCGAGATGCCTCTCCGTCGCCCGTTCGGTCACTCCAGTCGACTCGGCCATTGAAGTCCCCTACCAGCAGTGAGGGAGGGCCGTCTAAGAGACTGGACAGTTTTTGGTACAGGTCTATATCAACCTCTACCGTCCGATGAGGAGGTCGATAGGCCACTATGAACCTGTACATTGTATTGTCGACCTTGAGGTTGACTCCTACAACCTCATGCTCTGGGACAGTTCTGCATTCGATGGGAGATAGATGGGCCCGAACATACACCAGAACTCCACCACCTTCCCGGTCAGCGCGATCTTTATGGAAGGTCGCGTAACCGGGTACTCCAAACTCACCTATGAATTCCCTGGTGTCTGCACGAATCCAAGACTCAGTGACGGCCACTATGTCAAGCATCTCTGATGACATCAGTGCTCTAAGCTCGCAGAACTTGTTCCTTATTGAGCGGGCATTTAATAGAATAACTCTTAGGGGGCGTCCGCTAGCCCTATTGCCCCCTCCACTTCTCCGTTTCCCGACGGTTCGTCGTGCGTCCTCCCCTCCGAAGCTGGATTCGGAGGTTGACCATCACCCACTTCCGCCCCCTCCTCTGTATCGACGTAAGGATTGGGTGCTGGGTGCTCGACCTCGGCTGCCGAGTGCGCTACTTCGTGGGATTCTCCCACTGGGGTCTCAGTCATCCTTTCCCCTGCATCGGATTTCTTTACCCAATATAAACCGCGGTGGATGAGCTCACGCAGCACACCTCTTGCACGGACAGACAGGTGAGTGCCATCCTCACTAAACAGCCCTGACTGACCGTAGAATTCGTCGAAGGGGTTGACGAAACATACGCCCATTCCTGATAGGATTTCACCTAGCCTCCAATTTATGCTCAGAGCCTTTTGGTTGGCCAAGGCACCCCCGGAGCGTCTCGGTATGATCCCAACGACGATTGGTTTTGATGTTATTTCTTTCAACGAGGCTGCTAAACTTCTGACATCTTCGATGATGCGCTCAGTAAAGCCTGCAGAGCCTCCCCGTAGGAACAGGTCATTTCCACTGGCTTGGGCCACTACCGGCGTATCTTGCTGTCCTAGTCTAATTTTTTTAACTTCTTTTATGATCTCTCGCGTCTTCTTGCCTGGTAGGCTACGTAAGCGCCACATTTCCTTGCGCATCCCGTTTGGCCGATTTGTCAAGCCCCTCACTTGAGAGTCACCGATAACGATTGGAGACTCCGGGCCCGAGTCCAGGGGAGCAAATCTATTTGACGTTGGGAGTGGTGTCGGTAACGAAACCTCTCTCGGTCTATGGGCTGCCCTTCTGACAGGAGTGAAGCCATCATGACTTACTCTTTCGGCAACGGCTACGTCGGAACCATCATTATTAGGGGGGAGTGAAGGATTACAATTGTTTTTCTTTTTCTTTTTCTTCTTCTTCTTCACTTGGCTACTAGTCTCTCCGGGCACTGACGATGCAGTGTTGCCATTTTGATTGAGTGGCTCTCCGGGCACTGACGATGCAGTGTTGCCATTTTGATTGAGTGGCTCTCCGGATATTGGAGTTGACTGGGTCGCTAATTTTGCGGCCAATTCTGCGACCCTATCCTCGAGACGGCTAAGCTTGCGCACGTGCTCTGACTCCATAGTCTCTATTTTCATCTCGAGTGCTCGAGCTCTCTCCTCCGAAGCCCTATAGAGATCTTGTATCTCCTTACAGTATGCAACTGCTTCTTGGACCTCACCCTTCAGGATGCAAGCGGTGCAGACACTGCCTGGGTGGCATTTCGAAAAACACCCTTCTGGGAAATCCACACACCACTTATCCTTCTGACATGTTGCGCATGTATATTTTAGAGCACCTGGACCTCTCTTTCCTGTCATTCTGAAAGCTTTATACTTAATCACTTTAAGACCAATCAATAAGAAAAATAGGGGGTTTGGTGAGTTCTCCCCGCGTGAGTCGCTCCCGCCTATCAATCGGAGACGTTTCGGATCTTTCAGAAGGCACGCTCCATGTGCTGCTGTTCGTCCGACCGAGTCGTCAAGCCTCGGCTTGCCGTGGCTCCCAACCAAGCAGCACAGACTGTCCCCGAAGGGGCCATCGATTTCTCACCAGGTGAACAACAACGAAGCACGCCCCGTACTA
This sequence comes from Ceratothoa steindachneri, assembly GCA_963969495.1. Taxonomy (NCBI): domain Eukaryota; kingdom Metazoa; phylum Arthropoda; class Malacostraca; order Isopoda; family Cymothoidae; genus Ceratothoa; species Ceratothoa steindachneri. The sequence continues at coordinate 120,953,100 of OZ018331.1, forward strand.
AACTCCTACTAGTTCCCTTCGCGACGGCCAAGATCTCGGAGCAGCGTTCAATGGATATCCCGCCACACCAAGAAACTCCACCCAAGGCTTTTTGTTGGCCTGGCAACCAACATGGGAACAAAGGGCCGTCACCACGGACCAATGCTACCAGAGGCACCCGTCAACGGTCACTGGGAATGGTCAATAATTATGCGCCAGGAAAGGGGTTAACGGGGCACTACCCTCATCCCATTCATCGTGCCCCAACGCCTAAGACCCCTCAAGTCGTAGTCTCTCGCAACCAGTGAGCGTCAATTGGCGTTGTTTATAGAGGTTCCAAAGCCTCTCTTCTGACGCATGAGGTAGCTACCAGGTCCTTATAGGTATATTGAGGAAGAAAGGGTAAGAGTGACACGATAGGAGTAGGCTTTTTTTGTTGTTTTTTTTCCTTTATGTATGAGTGGGAGATGGGATAAAAGTAAAAAAGGAGAGGGATAGAGTAGAAAAAGGAAGGAATGACGCACTTAGTCTGGAACCTCGTTTCCGACCAAATCGACAAGGGAAGCCCTACCAGGGGTACCCAGAAGAGGTATCCCCGTCGACATAGCTCGAAAAGTCAAAGGTCCACACAAGCTCTCTTCCCGCGACAAGGGGGCGTCACCTCTCCCTCTGAGAGAGAGAGTAACAACAAGGAGAACAACAAGGGAAGAAGGTACCCTAGGAGACCTTACGGTCCATTCAAAGAGGGTACCATTGGACTTGCAATCGAGCGGGCACAAGGCTGCTCAATTGTTTTGCGTCCCTAACCGGCCACTTTTCAAGACCTTGTCTAGTCTTGACTCGAACTGGTCAACAGATTCACTGTTGACAACTTCCACTGGAAGTGCGTTCCACTTACCGCAGATACTGTAGGTGAAAAAATTTCCACATAGATTGCGGTTGTAACGCTTCAGTTCAAGTTTGAAGCCGTGATTGCGCGTTCTGTTCTCACTGAGTGTGAAAATATCCCGGTAGTCAACATTGTCGAACCCTCGAAGTATTTTGAAAACTTCGATGAGCTGACCACGCAGTCTACGGGTTTCCAGCGAGAACAGATCTAATTCCCTTAGTCTATCCTCATAACTTTTATGTCGGATAGAGGGAATCAGCTTGGTTGCCCTGGCTTGTACGCGTTCCAATCTCGCGATGTCCTTTCGCAATGAAGGACTCCAAAATTGTACGGCATACTCCAGGTGCGGTCGGACAAGTGAGTTGTACAGGCACAGTACAATCTCCTGGTTCCGATAACCAAACTGGCGCTTAATATAGCCTAGCATCCTTTGGGCCTTTTTCTCCGCCTCAATGCACTGTTTCGAGAACTTGAGGTCACTAGTGATAGTAACACCCAAGTCCTTCTCAGTGTCGGTGGATTCAATAGCAGTGCCCTTAAGGATATACTGAGATTGGGGGTTTCTGTGGCCGATATGCATCACTTTGTATTTGCCCACGTTAAAAGGCATTTGCCACGTGTCCGACCACTCCCCAATCTTCCCAAGATCTTCCTGCAGGCGGGCAGTATTTCCATCCTTTGCAACGTTCATACCAAGATTGGTATCGTCGGCAAATTTGGAAATTTTGGCAACCATGTCACCGTCCATGTCGTTGACGTAGATGATGAATAGTAGTGGTCCCAGGACAGAACCTTGAGGCACCCCGCTAGTAACGGGCACCCACTCAGAAGACTGTCCATTTACCACCACCCGTTGCCGTCTGCCACTTAGCCAGTTCTCGATCCAGCCGGCTACCTTTCCGTCTATGCCAAGCGCTCGCACTTTCCGGAGAAGGCGGCGGTGTGGTACCTTATCAAAGGCTTTCTGAAAGTCTAGGTAGACTACAAATCTAATTAGTCGGTGGTCACTGCCACCGAGCTCTTCGCCAACAGAGAGGTCCTCAACGATGTCATCTTCAGAGGTGAAAACCAAGTCGAGGATATTGTCTCCTCTTGTTGGCTCTCTCACCCATTGAGTGAGGAACTCGTTGTTCGTGAACTCCAGGAGTAGTGCGTTCTCGCCACAGGGTTCTCTGGTTTCTTAGTCAACTTGTGTGTTGAAATCACCCATGACGATACACACTCTGTCTTCGACAAGTTCTCCTAGTAGCTGGTGCAGATCTCTGTCCATTTCAACGAGTTGGGCAGGAGGTCTATAAAGCACCAGGTTCCTGTATTTGGAGGGACCTATCTCTAGGTCAACACCTAGTAGTTCATGGTCGGATACGATGTTGCAATCCGTCGAGTTGAGAGTATCCTTGACATACAACATCACACCGCCCTCTCTCTGTCTGGCCTATCTTTCAAGAAGAGCTGGTAACCGGGAATCGTGAATTCGCCTTCAAAGTCTCGGTTTGAGGTTTTTATCCACGATTCTGTTATGGCTACCATTTCGGGTTCTTCCGTCGCTACGAGGCCACGGAGCTCAGGAAACTTGTTACTGATTGACCTCGCATTGAACAGAAGAACTTTCAGGGAGTCCCCGACTGTAGGACTCCCTACGCTCTTCCGTTTCCCGGCTTGTTTGTTGGCGAGGCACCCCTTTTTGCGACCTCTGAGAAGGTCGTTCCTGGAGTGACACGGGCATACTGGCGTACGTCCGCCCTCACTCTGGGCCAGATACTCCTTTCGGTCCTCTCTACGACGTCCTGGATCATGTTCGACAGAAAGGACTTTCCTTTAAAGGAAAGATGTACCCCATCCCTTTGGTAGAGATCATTTCTACCATAAAAGGTGCGGTACGGATCCACAAAAAAGACCCCCTCTGCCGTACACAAATCTGCCAGGCGCCGGTTTAAAGACACATTCATCGAGTGAGCGGTCCGTGTTGGACCTCTCCTCGGGAGCATCCCGACTACCACGCGCTTGCGGGTTTTCAGCCCACAGTCGTCCACGGCACCCATGACCGTGTGGAGGATTTTATCTGTAGGGCCTACCCTACCTCCTCTCAGGTAGAGGTCGTTTCCACTAACCATCAGAGCAACGACTGAGCTCTCAGAAATCTGTGATTTCTCAGCCTCTACTCTGATGTGGTAGTTACCACATCCTGGCAGGCAGCTTACCTTAACGCTTGTGCGAAGGCGGGCCGCTAGCAGGGGCTGCAGGTCCCGTGCCTGGGAATCACCCACAAGGATGACCCTGGCACATTTGCCTGCTGAGCTCGGATTCTTTATTTTCTGAGGCAAGCTCTCCGATTCCTCTCTCTTCCCCATCATGGTCTTTTCAGGCTTTTCTTTTTTCTTCTTCCTCTTATTCTTCTTCTTCTTCTCTATCATCTTTTCCCCCTTGTCATCCTTTTCATTAACTTCTTCTACCTTTTCTTCTTCTATTTCTCTCTCTTCCTCTTTCTTCTTTCCCTTTTTCGTCTTTTTTTTCTTTTTCCCTTTTGGTGTCGCTGCCACATTCGGGCACGGGCTCTCTGCAGAGGTGGTGTTTGCCACAGGACTCGAGAGATCGTTTAATTTCTCTTCGAGCTTGCGGATCTGGTGGGAGTGCTCCTCCTTGAGCCTCTCGATTTTCTGTTCGAGGTCTGTAGTTCTTTCCCTGTAGTAGGCGACTACTTCCTCCACTTCCTTCTTTAAAATGCAAGAGAGAGAGAGAGAGAGAGAGAGTTACATAGATACACAGATCACACGGGCCTTACGGCCCAGACTAAGGTGATCTGGCCTTAAATCTACTGCCACTTACACATAGAATAGTAGAAGTAAAGGATAGAAAAGTTTTAGGCTCTCCCCACCCTCCACTCCCTCCGGCAAAAGCCGTACATGAAATAATTTGGGAAAAGTACCTTGCAGGTGTAAGAAGACAGTACGTGAAGGAAATTTGCATTGAATAGTAATTAAATGAAATGAATATGAAAACCAATTACATAAACCTGAAAGAGTTATATTTTTGTAATATTATTTTATTTTGTAGCTTGTGCTAAACAATTCCAATATTTGTTAAGTGTTTGTCTAATCTCATTTTAAATGAATCTATAGTTCTGCTGTCCACTACTGCGTTTGGCAAATTATTCCAATCATTAATAATCGAGTAAGTGAAGAAGTTTTTTATTACATCCATAGTGGCTCTTTTACCCTGAAGTTTTGAATCATGTCCACGGGTGGGACACTCCCCTGTCAGTGTGAACAAGTTATTGGCATTAACGTTGTTAAATCCTTTAAGTATTTTGAAGCACTCTATAAGCTGCCCCCTTAGTCTTCGTTTTCTGACGGAAAATAGATTGAGTTTTTTTAGTCTCTCGTGGTAAGGTTTGTTACGTACTGACGGGATAAGTTTTGTCGCTCTGTGTTGTACAGCTTCTAATTTATCTATGTCTTTTATTAAGTAAGGGGCCCAGAACTGTACATCGTATTCGAGATGGGGCCTGACAATACTTTTATATAATGGCATAATTATCTCCTCGCTTTTATAAGTAAAGTTTCTTTTTATAAATCCTAGTGCTGTGTTAGCTTTGTTTGCAGCGGCTGCGCATTGGTTTGATGTTTTTAAGTTTTCTGTAATTATTACTCCTAAATCTTTAACCTGCGGGGTTGTGTTTATTAAGCCGCCTTGCATTGTATAGTTGTATTTTTTGTTTTTTGTTCCGCACTGAAGGATTTGGCATTTGTCGATATTAAATGGCATTTGCCATTTCTCAGACCATTCTGTAATTTTATTTATATCAGCCTGCAGGCTATCCCTGTCCTCTTCGCATAATACTGAGTTACCTATTTTCGTGTCATCTGCAAATTTAGATATGATATTATTTATTCCAACGTCTATGTCATTGATGTATATAGTAAATAAAATAGGCCCCAGGACTGATCCCTGGGGAACACCGCTGGTAACAGATACCCAGTCCGATTCCACGCCATTTATTATCACTCTCTGCTTCCTGTTTTTTAACCAGCTACTAATCCATCCGTATATATTACCGTTAATTCCTAGCGTACGCACTTTGTTCATGAGTTTCTGATGGGGAATTTTGTCAAATGCCTTTTTGAAATCTAGGTAAATTATATCTAATGATTTAGTATCGTTATATAGGTTGAAAAGCTTATGGTAAAAGTCGATTAGGTTTGTTAAGCACGATCTCTTAGACCTAAAACCATGCTGGCTATCACGTATAAGGTTATTGTTTTCGAGGAACTCTACTAGCTTGTCTCTAATGATCGTTTCGAGCAACTTTCCAACTATTGAGGTTAAGCTAATGGGTCTGTAATTACTGGCCTGGTTTTTACATCCCTTCTTAAAGATAGGTGTGACGTTAGCTTCCCTCCAATCATCAGGGACGACCCCATGCTCAAGAGATTTGTTAAAAATGAGAGCAAGTGACTCTGCTAACTCATTATGGACATGTTTTAAGATTCTCGGGTAAAATTTATCAGGACCAGGAGTCTTGTAGGAGTTCATTTTCTTTAATTTATCAATTACTAATTGCGGACTTACTTCCAGGCTCCTTAGTGAGAGAGAGAGAGAGAGAGAGAGAGAGAGAGAGAGAGAGAGAGAGAGAGAGAGAGAGAGAGAGAGAGAGAGAGAGAGAGAGAGAGAGTGTAACAACAAGGAGTAACAACAAGGAAAGAAGGTACCCTAGGAGACCTTACGGTCCATTCAAAGAGGGTACCTTTGGACTAGCAATCGAGCGGGCACAAGGCTGCTCAATTGTTTTGCGTCCCTAAACGGCCACTTTTCAAGACTTTGTCTAGTCTTGACTTGAACTGGTCAACAGATTCACTGTTGACAACTTCCACTGGAAGTGCGTTCCACATACCGCAGATACTGTAAGTGAAAAAATTTCCACACAGATTGCGGTTGTAACGCTTCAGTTCAAGTTTGAAGCCGTGATTGCGCGTTCTGTTCTCACTGAGTGTGAAAATATCCCGGTAGTCAACATTGTCGAACCCTCGAAGTATTTTGAAAACTTCGATGAGCTGACCACGCTGTCTACGGGTTTCCAGCGAGAACAGATCTAATTCCCTTAGTCTATCCTCATAACTTTTATGTCGGATAGAGGGAATCAGCTTGGTTGCCCTGGCTTGTACGCGTTCCAATCCCGCGATGTCCTTTCGCAAGAAGGACTCCAAAATTGTACGGCATACTCCAGGTGCGGTCGGACTAGTGAATTGTACAGGCACAGTACAATCTCCTGGTTCCGATAACCAAACTGGCGCTTAATAGAGAGAGAGAGAGAGAGAGAGAGAGAGAGAGAGAGAGAGAGAGAGAGAGAGAGAAAGAGACAGAGAGAGAGAGAGAGTGTGTTACAAGGAGTTACAAGGATAGTAAGTACCTCAAAAGAACATTCGTTCCATTTCAATGGAGGTACTTATTTTTTTGTATTTATTTGCTACATACAAACTTTTTATTATGCTACTTGTGCTACATTATGCAAGAGTTAACTCTTTTTTGTCAATTTGCTGTTCTCTCATAACTTACTTATTCTATATAATATTTTACATGCTAATATGTATATATACATTCAACTTAGATTAGGGTTTCTCGTCCAATATTAGAACATAAACTCGTTCTTTGTCTTTGGTTAATGATTCTGAGCTATAAGGAATATTTACAACATATTCATGTCAAAAAGCATTTTATTATGATTGCATACAATAAATATATTTTATAATAAATACAATTAATATTTTGTAAATCTTAAAATTAGCATACAAATTTTATTTTAACTTATTAGTCACGTCACATATTATGTTAGATTTCTTAAAATTTTGTCTAATTTCTTTTTAAAATTTTCTACTGTATTACATTTCACTACATCCTCTGGTAATTGATTCCACTTGTTCACAATTTTATACGCAAATGAGTTCCCACATATATTTGTGCGAAAATTCTTGGGTTTTATTTTCATTCCGTTTGATCGCGTAGTAGATGTGCTAAACTGAAACCAAATATTAGAGTCGACATTTTCTATTATTTTTAGTATTTTAAACATTTCTATTAATTGACCTCTCAATCTTCTTGTTTCAAGGCTGAATAAATTTAATCTTTCTAATCTTGTTTCATAATTATAATTCCTTAGTTCTGGAATCAATTTCGTGGCTCTGGCTTGTACTTTTTCTAACTTCTCAATATCTTTTCTTAAGTAAGGAGACCAGGCTTGGGAACAATATTCTAATTGTGGCCTTACTAGTGCATTGTACATATTCAGAATTGTAATCTTATTTTTGAAAGTGATTTGGCGTTTTATATATCCAAGAATCCTTTGCGCTTTCTTTTCGACTTCGATGCACTGCCGTGAAAACTTTAGATCGTTTGTAATGTAGACACCTAGGTCTTTTTCATTTTCAGTTTCTTTGATTTCATTGTCGAACAGTTTGTATTCTCTCCTTGGATTATTATAACCAATATGCATTATTTTGCACTTTTCAAGATTTAAGGGCAATTCCCATTTTTCCGTCCATCTTACTATTTTATCAATATCATTTTGAAATTCTTGAACGTCCTGTTCAGTAATTATCCCTTTTCCTAATTTACAATCATCAGCAAACTTAGAAATTTTCGATAGTAGGCCATCATCTATATCATTAACGTACATAATGAATAGTAACGGGCCAAGGACAGAGCCTTGCGGGACGCCACTACAAACGGAAACCCATTCTGACGCTTGTCCGTTTATAACTACTCGCTGTTTTCTATCCGTAAGCCAATTTTCTATCAATTTTGCAATTTCGCCTTTTATTCCAAAGGCTCTTACTTTACACATCAACTTCTTATGCGGAACTTTATCAAATGCCTTTCGGAAGTCTAGATACAAGATGTCAACCGATCTATTATTGTCGTACAAGGTATTTATATAGTGAAAAAACTCTAGTAAATTTGTGAGGCAAGATCTCTTTCTCCTGAAGCCATGCTGAGAATCATTTAGGAGTTTATTCTTTTCTAAATGCTCTACAATTGTATTGGAAATGTGAGTTTCAAGGAGTTTCCCAACTACGGAAGTTAAACTTATAGGGCGAAAATTGCTGGCAGTCTCTTTACATCCATTCTTAAATATTGGCGTTACATTTGCCATCTTCCAGTCTTGAGGAACAATTCCACTCTCTAGGGATAAATTGAAAATTTGCGTAAGATGTTCTGCTACTTGATTTATGACTTCTTTTAAAACTCTTGGGTATATTTTATCCGGTCCCGGGGATTTAAATTTATTCATCTTCTCTATTAGTTTCTTTGTGTTGTCGACACTGCATCGAACCGATTCGAGTGGTATAATATTAGCCATTTCACGTGTTTCTGTATAGTCATACGAGTTACAGTCTTTTGTGAAAACAGATACAAAATATTCGTTGAGAGTGTTTGCTATTCCAATATCATCGAACTGCAAATTATTGTACTTATCTCTTATTGGGCCAATATTGTTCTTTATGGGTTTTCTGCTGTTTACTAAGGCAAAGAACTCTTTAGGATTATTTTTGCAATTATGAGCTGCTCTTATTTCTTCATTTCGTTTTGCTCTTGTAATCTCGGCTTTAACTTTTCTTCTCAATTCCAAATAATTATTCCTGTTTTCTATGTTATGGTTGTATTTTAGCCTTTTATATGTTTTATCTCTGTTTCTAATGAGTTTCATAATTGCTTGAGATAGCCATTTCGGTTTATTAACATTTTTATCTTTAATAACAGCCAGTGGTATGAATTGAAACTGTTTGTTGAGAAGATTGTTTTTAAATTCATGCCATGCTACGTTTATTTCTTCATTATTTATCCTAAAAGTGCTCAAACTCTTTCTTAGTTCAGCATAATTTGCCCTTTTGAAATTAAGTTTAGCGGTGGTGTCATTTTGTAGGACACGTGGTATATTAATTTCAAAATCTACTGCGTTATGATCACTATTTCCTATTCTGTCTCCAACATTTAAATTTGAAATCAATTCATCGTCTGATGTTAACACTAAATCTAATATGTTTTCATCTCTTGTTGGTTCTTTCACCCACTGAGTCAGGAAATTATCCTCAATAAAATTAATCAATCTTTGTCCTTCTGAGTCTGCAGTTTTGTTAGGCCAGTTTATTTTAGCACAATTAAAATCTCCAATGATCACTGATAACTTGTCTTTACAAATGTTCGTTAAGTATTCATAAAATTGGTCATCTGTCTCCCGGAGCTGATGTGGTCTCCTATAAACTAAAATAACATATAGGTTCTTTTTTTGGTTTATTTTAACCGTTACCATTTCAAAAACAGAGTCAGTGTTACATTCTACAGGGTGCAAATCTTCGCGTACATATAAAAGAACACCTCCACCTTCTCTCTGTAATCTATCTTTATGAAATAACTTGTATCCTTTTAACTGGAATTCTGAAATAATATCACGTGACTCTGTATGTATCCATGTCTCAGTTATTCCTATGATGTCGTACTTTTTGGTCAATACCAGCGCTCTGAACTCCGTAAATTTGTTTCTAATTGATCTTGCGTTAAAAAATAGAGTTTTTAATGTGTTTAACTGATTTCTTCTGAATTGGGGCTTCGATCGTTTCCCTGTGGTTCTTGACTTGGTGCTTTATTTTTCATTAAATTTCGTAGGTTAGTTTGTAGCAATTCTCCATATTTCATTTTACCTTTTGTGGAGAGATGGATGCCATCCTGAGAAAACAAGTCTTTGTTGTGGATGAAAAGTAGCCAGGGGTCAATAAATTTAACATTCTCCTTCTTGCAAAGATCTTCTAGACGATGATTTATCCCAATTGCTCGACGTAGATTTTCATATCTCTCGTAAATTCTTGGTAGCACCCCAACAACAATTGCATTATCCGTTTTGGTCTTGATTGTTTTCATCATTTTCTTGTAGTCATTCATTATGCTTTCCGAACCTTGATAGTTTTTTCCGTTGAACACATCGTTGCTTCCAACATTCGCTATGATTTGACCTTCTTTGCTTTTCATCTCAAAGTTGTTTAATTGTTCTGTTAATTGCTCAATCTTTATTCCTGGATAGCATCGGAATTTGCGCTTTTTGATGTTCCAACTTCCAAAGTGATCGATTTGATTCCGAATTATTGAGTCACCAGCTAAATACGTTTCTTCCTCTTCTTCGTAGGACAATATATCATATCTATTTTTGGTTGAGATTGTTGCTTTTTTCTGAATGATTGGTTTGAATGGGCGCTTATTTCTGACTTGGATGAAATTGTCCTCGTCTTTTATGTTTGATGTATCAATTTTGTTAGTGAGAATTGCGACTTCTTGTTCCAGTTTCACGATTTTAGTATCTACTCGAGCTATTCTGGTTTCATCTTCTGTTTGACAAGCGCAGTTCTTTAATTCGAGGGCATTGATGCGGTTTTCCATAGAGCTTATTACAGACATCCCTTTTGCCTTTTCGATATCAAATTTTTCTTTTATTTTGCAGAATTCGCATACACTTCTCGACGTGATATTCTCAAAGCATTGTTCTTGAAAATCGATGATCCAACGTGTATTCTTGCATTTAAAGCAACAATGCTTTAATTTGAGGGCTCCGGGCATCCTTCTTTTTTATAATAACCTCACTTTTCTTCACTTTCACTTATGTACACTTATACTTGACCACACCGTTTAAAGCTTGATTCAATACACGTTAATTAAACACTTGATCCTACGGTAGGGAAAATTGGTATTTAGAACTTCACTTTATATTAAAAAAATTGCTAAACAATATGATATGTACACTTACTTACAAATTTTAATTGCAAAATAGATTTATTATTACAGACTGGTCGATTTTAAAAAGGACGTGCTAAAAACCAATGCCTATCAACCGTTAAATATCAACCGAAAGGAAATCTATAATTCACTAAATCGAAGAGATATATCTTGTATTATAGAAAAATTAGTATCTAAAACTTATCTTTATTCCTGAAAAATCACTAACAAATAGGGAATATATACTAAATAAATTATGATTTTAGAACGAAATATTTTTAGGAAATTACTCGCTTAGAGAGAAAGATAAAGCAAAATGGCGCTGGCAGAAACACGAGGCGGATTAAGGGATTAAAAAGGCTCTGTTGTGATTGGTCAACGGCCTGTAACAGGACGGTTAGCAACAGATAAGAACAGAATTAAACGAAAAAAGGGATAACTCGAAGACAATATTGATAAATAAAATAATTTATTAACACTCAGAAATTACTTACAGTTGGGTGTCTATTGAAGATGAGCTTAGGAGATGACGGCAAAAAAAAAACCAAAAAAAAACCGGCCGGATAGTGTCGATTATGTATTTATTTATATACACGCACACACACACACAAAAATATTTAATTGTAGTTACAATGAAACAAATCTATTTTAAAAAAGAAAAAATTGCTTTAAATATAAGTAAATTATGTCAAAAAAGAATTTTAAGAATTATATTCGAGCGCGCAACACTGAACACCTGCGAACAAGACAAAGGCTAACGAGAGAGAGAGAGAGAGAGAGAGAGAGAGAGAGAGAGAGAGAGAGAGAGAGTAACAACAAGGAGTAACAACAAGGAAAGAAGGTACCCTAGGAGACCTTACGGTCCATTCAAAGAGGGTACCATTGGACTTGCAATCGAGCGGGCACAAGGCTGCTCAATTGTTTTGCGTCCCTAACCGGCCACTTTTCAAGACCTTGTCTAGTCTTGACTTGAACTGGTCAACAGATTCACTGTTGACAACTTCCACTGGAAGTGCGTTCCACTTACCGCAGATATTGTAAGTGAAAAAATTTCCACACAGATTGCGGTTGTAACGCTTCAGTTCAAGTTTGAAGCCGTGATTGCGCGTTCTGTTCTCACTGAGTGTGAAAATATCCCGGTAGTCAACATTGTCGAACCCTCGAAGTATTTTGAAAACTTCGATGAGCTGACCACGCAGTCTACGGGTTTCCAGCGAGAACAGATCTAATTCCCTTAGTCTATCCTCATAACTTTTATGTCGGATAGAGGGAATCAGCTTGGTTGCCCTGGCTTGTACGCGTTCCAATCTCGCGATGTCCTTTCGCAATGAAGGACTCCAAAATTGTACGGCATACTCCAGGTGCGGTCGGACAAGTGAGTTGTACAGGCACAGTACAATCTCCTGGTTCCGATAACCAAACTGGCGCTTAATATAGCCTAGCATCCTTTGGGCCTTTTTCTCCGCCTCAATGCACTGTTTCGAGAACTTGAGGTCACTAGTGATTGTTACACCCAAGTCCTTCTCAGTGTCACTTGAGTCAAGAGCAGTGCCCTTAAGGATATACTGAGATTGGGGGTTTCTGTGGCCGATATGCATCACTTTGTATTTGCCCACGTTAAAAGGCATTTGCCACGTGTCCGACCACTCCCCAATCTTCCCAAGATCTTCCTGCAGGCGGGCAGTATTTCCATCCTTTGCAACGTTCATACCAAGATTGGTATCGTCGGCAAATTTGGAAATCTTGGCAACCATGTCACCGTCCATGTCGTTGACGTAGATCTTGAATAGTAGTGGTCCCAGGACAGAACCTTGAGGCACCCCGCTAGTAACGGGCACCCACTCAGAAGACTGTCCATTTACCACCACCCGTTGCCGTCTGCCACTTAGCCAGTTCTCGATCCAGCCGGCTACCTTTCCGTCTATGCCAAGCGCTCGCACTTTCCGGAGAAGGCGGCGGTGTGGTACCTTATCAAAGGCTTTCTGAAAGTCTAGGTAGACCACATCCACCGAGAGAGAGAGAGAGAGAGAGAGAGAGAGAGACACTCCCAGTTATCAAGCGGGTCGCCGGAAGGGCAAATCTTCGCTTGGTTCACGGCTTCGCGGAATTCCTTTTCTTCGCGATGCTAGACCCTTAGAGTACGCAGCACGGCATCTTATCGCAGGAAATGCTTCTGTGGGCTGTAGATTGGGGATTTTGTAGGCCGCTCGATGCTCTCTCTCTCTCTCATGGAGACACCTCGTAGCTTTCTACTATGACAATATATATATATATATATATATATATATATATATATATATATATATATATATATATATATACAAGCTTTGTTCTCTTCCTTAACAGAAAGAGCCTGGTTACGCAGGCACCCCTGCGGGGTGGGTGGCCTACGACCTAATTTGCTAATCTTAACCGCTTTTTTTAATCCCCTTTCTAGACTTTATTTTAACACCCTGAACACCCTTTTCTTCTTCACCTTCATCTTCATCTTCATCTTCATCTTATTCTTCATCTTCATCTTCCCCTCTATTACTTCCCCTTTATTCTTAAGATAAGGCCCTTAAACCTATTCGGCAACCTTAAACCTTGGCAAAATATAACCTTTTTCCGTCATTCGAAATTAGTCTGCATTTGAGGCTTAAAAGTAGTTATGGTTGTGCTTACCCTTTTCAATGGCTGAAAGTGTGAAATATGAAAAAGAGAAGGATAAACTAATCGATATTGGAAATTATGTGTATCACAAGTGTAAAACAAATAAAAAAATTCTAAAATATATTGGAGATGTGAACATAGAGCTTGCAGAGCAAGGCTTCATTCTGACTAACTATATACTATCAAAACATATCGGATAACATGATCATAGTGCAACAGAAGCCAAAGTTAGTGGTATGGTCAGTGTTAATTATATTAAAGAAACGTACATTTCAAGTCATAGTTCATTGCTAATGAAATTAGCCATTTAAATGCTTGTGCGCTTTCTGAAGTGCCGAAAATGCCGCCTCTTAGTTGTAATATTCGACGATGGAGCCATGCGCAAGCAAACTTCTCCGCTTCTCCAGGATCGAATATCGGGTTTTCAATTCCCCCTGAATTTTCTCATTTTGATAACAACATAAAATTTATGCAATACGATAGTGGTATTCACGATCCAAAGAGATTCATCATTTTTGCAACTGATGAAGGCTTGGAACATATGAAGCAAAATAAAACATGGGGAGCAGATGCAACCTTCAAGTCTTGTCCCGCAGTATTTTATCAACCTTACATTATTCATATTCAGGTTGACAATTTTAACGCGCCGAGATTACTTGCCTTGCTTTCCAACAAAAGCCAAAGAACCTATGATAGATTTTTTGTAAAAGTAAATGATTTAGTGAAAGCAATATCATGGATTTGGAAAAAAAACATCTCGCAACAGTTTTGGGGATACATTCCCTAATACCGATCTAACAAGTTGCCTTTTTTATTTAGGTCAAAATGTGTATAGACACAGTACAAGAAGGACTCAATTGTAAATATCACGATGATGATACTTTCAGTTTTAAAATCCCCTGTTTTGTCAGATTAGCTTTTAAACCAGTTGACGACGTAATTGATGGATTTGAAGAATTAATCGATGACGACGATTTTGCGCAATCATTGGTGTCATATTTTGAAAATAATTATATAGGCCCAGTCAGAGGAAGGGGTCAAAGAAGGCGACTACTTGAACCAGCATTCCCCATCGCATCTTGGAATATTTATGAACGGAGGCCTTACGCCACAGAGGCAGAATCCAAGATTGCAGTCTCGTCTTCCTTAATAACTGGAGGGGGGTGGGGGTCATGCGAGAATTTACCTCGAAACCTTTTGATTCGCTTCTCGACATTCCAGCAAAAGAGATCTTTCCCGTTGAGTGAGGACATGTATGCCCGCAAAGCAGAGAGGCGTGCGTGCTTCAACCAAGCCCTCTACCAATTAAGCGGACGGCGTTACAAAAAAGCCAGATGTTCTAAGAATGGTACAAAGGCACATGGCGATGATGTTGCCGTTGAATAACTCAACGGCCTGATTAACCGACCTAAACTCTTAAAATGCTGGCCACTACGTCTACCCCAAGCGCCACCGAGGCGGCTTCTCAGAATGAAGCAGCTCAGAAAATGATATTTGGATATAGAAAGTTGTTAGGACCATGAGGGTCATAGACCACCTCCTATCCAAAATCAAGCTGTGCATCTGGAGACCACGGAGACAGACCGAAACACAAAAATGAAACGGTTCTCCGATAGTAAATTCACTGATACGTAAATTCACCCACTCAGAGGAAGTGCCTCGTCAACTATGCTACGACGTAGAAGATGTCCGCTGCATCGAAGTCAACTGTCGATGGGCTGCAGGCAGAAATAAAAGTATACCTCATATTTAGATGTAGCCACGCTGTCCCTGCCTGAAAGGAGGTATTAAAAATGAGAAGGAGAACGGAGAGTTCATGTCGCGTGTAAATCGCGCATCTGACTGCCCGGCCCCATCCCGTGGTGTTTAAGTTACAAAACTCACATCCCTTGAGGGTGGGCAGGGGGCACGCACCCAACATGGTTTCCTGAAAATAAATATAGCTAAGTGTGAGTGGAAAGAGACGAGCTGCCCCAGCTCCTTTCCTTTAGCCCGGGGTTCACGGCAATTCCATTAAAGTAAAATGCCCCCAGGGTTAACTTGATGAGAAAACCTTCTTGGGGATAGTCGTAGCCTCTCTAGGGATACAGCTCAGGAGGCTCTTGGTCGAGGAAGGTGCCACTGCCTTCAATGACTTAATAGGGAGGCTTGACTCGCCGTGCAAGTCTTCTTCTTCACCTGCTTCGAATCCTTTGGCAGGCGGAGCTGCTTGGTGGTCGGGGGGTTCTCGTCTTTTGAAAGCTCTTGAATATCGAAGGCGCTCCATCCAGCTGTGGACAAAGGCTAGGGAGCCAATGCTTCCCTTATGCTGCCTTCTATTCTGGTAGGAAGTCTTATAAGTCCGTGGAGATGGTATGAAGGCCACATTTAGGCGGTTTGCTTCCTCTGAGTCTGACAACCCAATGGAGGCGTGCGGTCGCTTTGCTTTACATGAAGGGGTTGTGTGTAAGACTAAACTCGCCTGGAAAGGTCAGGAGCAGAGGGTACTTTTCTAAATTGAGAGGCGTTTGACTTCCCATATCGCACGGGGCACTACAGGGCAAATCATTAGCAACTCAAAAAGAGATTCGTTCTGCAACCTTAACGGCCAGCACCTCTTTGTCACGAAGATAAGAACCATATTGCTTTGAGGACGTAGTGTATAGTTTGCTGCAATTCGCACATTTAACTTTACATGGCAGATACTTGGCATGCAAGGCATTTAGGCAACTTACACAGATTTATGATTGACCCTTAATTAGCACGTCTGTAGGAGCGATTATTAGGGCCAACTCGGTGGCCAGTGGAACAAATGCCATGACGTGGTAATTATACCAACCAGTACGCACGGACGTAATGAAGGGTGTAGTTGTGGGTCTTGAGTCCCCTCCCTGTTTCCTCATCACACGGAGGGAGCTTATAATAGAAGTCTGGGCAGAGTCAGCCGCCTTCACTAGAAGTGTCCCGTCCAAGAAACGGGTGGCCTTTGGCTTTCTACCAAATAACCTAACTAGATTGACGAAGACGCGTCCTTTGGATATTATTCTGCCATCAGTTAAGCGAATAACGAGGAAGCGTTTGAATCGGGCAAGCTCGAAAATGCCGGGTAACCTCTCGATAAGGTTATCCGACGTCATCGAGGCTACATTCGTCTTATATTTGGACATGGTTTGTTTTGACTGCTCTTACCATCCGAGGGCATCCCGATACCCGACTTGTCATCGAAGGCCTGGTCTCCTCTCGATTCGGCAGCGGACCTCTCCGCGAAAGGAGAGGAATCCCTTTTCTTCTTCTCCTCCTCATTCTTCTTCTTTCTTTTTTATTTTAAGAGAGGAGGGTGTGGAATGTATCTTTTCCTTACACCCTCCCCCTGCTCGTATGGGGACCTGAGGCCAGAAGAGCCCGCCTAAGCATTATCCTTCTACGAGATGGGGAAAGATTTGTCTCTCTTAAGGGTGAAGATAGACTCGCCTGGAGACCACTCAAAGGAAGGGTGAGGGGGGGGGGGAACTCCATCACCTGTAGACAAAAGAGAGGGGTGAAACCCCATCTGCGCTAAAAGATACTTTGAGGTGCCCTTCAGCAAGTGTAGAGTGATGCCTCATTTTTAGAGGTGGAGCTGTGTGAGGGCGGCTCAGAAATGGTAAAAGGCAAACCCCTTAACCCGGTTAGGAAGAGACATCCTACCGGTCGAAGAGCTGCCTCGAGCCAACTCATCCTTTCCAGCACCTCTGTGGACCGAGGCTGCACTTGGAGGCGACGCTCCTTTCTATTGGGAGCACATTTTCTTACTTCTCTCACTTGTAGCCATTGTGATAGTCGAGAAAGAGACTGAATGCATGAAAAGTATATACTATGACCATCCAATTCCTTGAGAGATCAAGAGAACGGTTGCAAGAAAATCAGAAACAACCATAATGTGATCATATACATACACGCCGTGATGGCGACTTTCTGTACTAAATACCGCCCCTAGCTGCGAGGGCTTTCCAAACCTATAAACCTATTATTTTTTATATTTATTAAGGGCAGGACGAAGGGGGAAATATTTTATCCTTGTTTTTTTTAAATAACTCTCGGACAACTTTCTAAAATTATATTATAACAAAACTAGTGTTTATACTGCTATGTTCTTCATCGAGGAGGGCAGGACTCGCTATAAAACTAATGCTCCATTTTCTAACCTTGGTGGCTTCACGAATCCTTCTCCCAAACCCTAAAAATAGGTACGGCGTCTTTAATAGTCAATTATCTCTCAACGCCGATGTCGCTAATGTCTGCCAAATCCTCTCTGCTTTCTCCTTAATCTTAGGCGCATCATCTATTTTTGTAATCTTAACTGCATCCGCACCAACTTTCCACAATAGCTTCGAGATTGTCATCCCCACTTTCGTCGCCTCTACAATTGATTAATGTAATTCTCTTCTTGCTGGACCCCAAAGCTCCATACTTCGATTTCCCCTAGTTATTCAAAACATAGCCCGTGTTCTTTTTCGCAGGGAACGTTTCTCTTGTGCAACACCACTGTTCCTTAAGCTGCATAGGCTGCCCATTTAATCTAGCATTCCCTTCAAGGTCCTCCTTCTTACACCTAAGATTTTAAATACTTCAGCACCTTCATATTCGTCTTCATCAATGAGCATATCCCTGTCCGAAAGAGCCCGATTTGCGCCTTGCACGCTTACTTCCTGTTTTACGTAGTCATCTGTGCTTTATACGTGATCGTGCTTTCCTGTTATTTGCTGCTCTTCAAATGCGGAATGATCTGACTGCTGCTATACGCTCATATCCACTCCCTTGGTGTCTTCAAGCGTGTCTTGAAGCCCCTCGTCTTTCCTAAAACTGTTCTTAGTCGGTAGAGAGCATCACTCTAAAGGTCCGGGAGATTGAAATGTGCCTTACAAAAACGTATATTCATCACATTGAACCAAGCATTATTTCCTTATTTCTGTTGGAGGTATTGTTTAAATGTAAAGGAAAACCAGAGCGAACAAAGCAGTGGCATTCGGTGAACACAGTTAAGAAGATATAAAAGAGATGGAAAAATTGCAAAATATAGTTTAATTCCTCCTTCAAGACTAGGATTTTTTTCTGGTTTCAACAAGTTATACTGTTTTTCTTTTAGTTCTGCACTAGCGAATCACCACTTTTTCTCTAGCTGTTGTAGACGTGCCTATAGACCTCTGAGCGGTGTGTTGTCCCGGTTTGGCCTATTTTCATCAGTAATTGTCTCTTCACGGCTTGCATCATTAACACAAGCAGCCACTTAGAGTACTGTATTCTCACTCGCTACAAACTATTGAAGTAGTCGTTACTTACTTCAGCTGCCCCCCGCTAAGGTCCTCCCTTGGGTCGAGCACGTCAATGTACTCTGCCCATCGAATTGGGTCATCCGAGAGATCATTCATCCGTTTACCCAGTTTCGCTGGTGTCTTAACTTGTTTTTAATATGTATTGACCTGTGTCTGGTCCTTAGCAGCGGGAAAAGATGCTATTATCAGTCAGGGCGTAGAAGTATAAGCGTGTGATGAACGTATGTTTGTGAGGACGCAGGATTACTTGGATTGGCCTAATGTGTTTTCCGTGTTGGAGTGTGTTTATTTTGTGTTTTAGTTTATTTTTTCTTGCGTGTTGTCGGAAATTTACTCTAGCGTCACACCAACCACTTTATGTGTTGTATTTAAATAGAGTGGGATGTTTGATAGAATGTTACGTTGGTGTTTATTTTGCTACAATTTCTGGATTTTGTGAAGAGGGTGACAAATATTATGAAGGTAAGGCAGCCATTAGGTTCTGTTGCAGATATCGCTCGAGGCTGGTGATATAGCGTCGTAGATTATGAACTTTTTGGGTGCGCTTTGAGAGCGCTATTGAAAAAGTCCTGTTACAATCGTTACCACGCTCTCAACAAAGGACACAATGATAGTTACAATGGAGTAAGACACGTTTTTATTGTTTCAACATATAAATATGTGTTTAAATCGTAATATTAATCAATGTGGCCCTTGGCGCCGAGCACATGATCCAGGCTTGTCTTGAAGGCAGTGCCCAAGTTGCGGACAAAGTTCTTCTTCATGTTGGCCCACACGCGGTTTATGGAAGACTTCAGCTCGGTGACATTGCTGTGGTAGCCCTTTCAGACCTTTCCACACGCTGTAGTTGAGGGGATTAAGGTCGAGCTACTGGCTACTGAGGCGACCAAAAGTTCATGTTCGACTTTAATCACTCTTGCACGGTCTTGGCCGTGTGGGCCGGGACAGCTCCCTAATAAAAGACGTACTTCGCCTTTTTGTTGATCTTTCTCACCCATGGCAAGACTCTGGCGGTCAAGATGTCCCTGTAATGGGCTGCGGTAAACTTGTGACCGACCACGAACCACACCGGGGCCATCTTCTTGCCATTCGAACCTACGATGTCGACCATCATCACGAAGGCAGAGTGTTTGTCGTGGACGCATAACGGACATTGGAGACGTCCTGGCAGAAGCTTACTACGTGGCTATTCTGCTTGTTGATGACCGGATCGACCGAGAAGTATTTTTCATCCCCCCCCAAAAAAAGAGAATTTGATTGCCATGACACTTCAAGGCGTTCATAAGGCGACGACAGCACTCCCGACGTTATTCTCCCATACGTTCAGAGCAGTGGCCTTTCCACGCACCTCAAGCTCTCGCCGCCTTCCTTCTTAACGGCTCTGGACACCTGGGCTAGCAAAATGTTCCTCTTCTTCGCAGCGCTGTCATTTTGAACTTCGGAGCAATTTCGAAGGCATTTTTCATAGCCACATGGTTGAGAACCTGAGGTCTGCCTGAAAGAGGTCGATTTGGGGGGTCTTCCCCGTTTTTAAGCCTCTCCGTGACTCTCTGGACGGTCATTCGGTTGACGTTGAGCCGCTTGGCGATGTCGGGCTTGTTGTGGCCCTCGCCCAGGAGAGCAGAGATCTTGATTCTCTTCACTTTCATCTCGACACATCAGCACACATGGAAAAAGAAGATTTAATGACACGTGCTGGAACAAGTAGAACTTTGAGTTTGTTTGACGGAACATTTTCTATCAGAGAAGTAAACCTCTCGAAAGATATAAAAAAACGAGTGTAACAAAACTCTTGTTGTGATGATGAGAGAAAATACAGCTTCCTTCAGGACTCCATTATGTATCTGTTCCTGATACCTTTCCGTGGTGTATTGCTCGTTGTTTTTGACCTTGAGGAACTTGCCAAACCATTTTTGTAGTTGGATTCAATGGTAGTGTTTGATATCTTGTTAATGAGGATGTCTTTGTACTGTTTTGAAAGCTTTGATTAAGCTTATTGTTGTCATTGCCATTGTTTAGTACTAGGCAGTCCATAATTTGGAGGAGTTCGTAACCTCCTCTAAGAATACAGAAGAATGTATTAATGTAGTTATTATACAACAAAGTCTGTATTCACCCCAACACCATCTTCCATTGCATGCATTGAATTTTTTTGACTTCCTTTAAAAATAAGTATATGAACAATCCTCCGCCCCTCTGTTAGATTAAATCTCTACTCCGGGGAAGGACTTTTATTATTGATTGCTGACGTGATAAGATTTTAAATCTTCTCCCATTAAATAAAATTAAAGCTCCGTTTCCCCGTCTTTCCCGAAGAGTCTTCCTTAGAAACATTGGGTAAATTGCAAAAAAATGGAACGTCGTCGTGAAAAAGAGGGTTACTCACGATGTTTATGTTTACATAAGCCGATTCGTCCTGATTCTCATGGCCTCCTAACAGCGAATGTTAATTCCAGGAAACCTGTTGGTACTGCTCGTAATCTGGCTTCATCCACGCATGCGCTCCACCACGAATTTCTTCTTGACCAACCTGGCCATCGCGGATTTCTGCGTGACCATCTTTTGTGTCCTGCAGAACCTTTCGCTCTACTTGTCTCAATCGTAAGTTAAGGTTGTAGTTATATAATAATTTTAATGCCGCTTATATTGACTTTATATTAGATTGGGGTCGCCGTTGAGCCCGACGAAAGGATGTATAAAGCTGAGGGAAGAATGCACCAGCAGAAAGAACAATAGTATGTATAATCCGATGATCATTGATGACAGGAGTTTTCCTGGGTTTATTGTTAATGATAATCGATAAATTTTAAATTATTTACAATATTTATAAGAATAGCAAATGTGTCGAATAGCGAGTGTGTCAATTTTGGGGTTACAGAGTGCAATGGTGATTAAAATATATTTGAGAGGAAGCTTGCCGTAATATATTGAAGACTGTCAGATTTATGCCGTTCCGATGGGATGTTGCCTGGATACGTTCTTAGTACCGCGGCGGGACTCGGAATAAAGGTGTTCGTCAAGAGTTGTGATCGCCTCACATCTTGAGCAGAACCTCGATGGGAGGTGTACGAGTTGAAGTACATGTAAGCACGGACGATTTCGTTAAGACTTTGTGTGAGTTATTTGAGTGATGAGTAGTCAGGCGATTAATAATAAGTGAAGAATAGTTAATCAAGCGAGTTTACGTGAATTGATACGACTTTGTAAATGTGATTTAAGTAAGTGATGAGTTGTTACTTAAGTTGAATTTCGAGTATTCGCTTTGAGAGAACGATTGTATCGCTTTGGTTTTAGTAAATTTATAAAGATGTGGGGCGTTGTGAGAGTGTAATCGAAATTCGGATAACAGTAACATTGCTAAATGTTTAGTGAGTTATTCTCCTGAATGTTGCAAGTTTGAGAGCCACTCACGTGAGTCTGGGGGCCATGTGCATCCCTTTTCCCTAAGACGCCCAGAAGAACCGTCAACAACGGAAGGGGGAAGGACCCTCGGTTTATGGAAGTTTCAGGTCAGGTATAAAAAAATAATTACTGTAACCAACGGAGGTAAAAACAAAAAGGAGAGATGAATAGAATATAAAATAATAATTATCTGTAAAGACAAGCGTATAAGTGAAATAAAACAAAATGACTGAGACTGTAATAGTCACAATTTATATCTTTCTTTCTGGAGCAGGGAGAAAGTCGAGATCGCCGGAGCGACAGGACTTTTTATCCCGGGCAACGCCTCGTACTTATGCAAGTTTTAAATAATTAAATACTATAGGGGACTCCGACTCCTTTAAAATGTCAATCACATTGCAGTCCTTAGTACGGGAGTCCCTCCCAAAGCCACGGAACAGGCGGTAGTACACCGCCTGTCACGGTTCTTCGACAGCTATCGCTTACGAAGCACCCCCAAATTAAATCAAAATGTGTCTTAACGTTTGGGGTACCCAGCCATTTTGACACAAAGATTCAGAGGAGCGTTGCAACCCACGACGCTGCGTCATGTGATACTATCCGATTCAGAGGCGAAAAAAGGACTTGAAACCGTCAATGCATTTGGAGTATAAGTTCCATGGAAGATGTGCGCTGCTATGGCACGCAACATCTTGTTTCCGAGCGCCATTTCCTACCTTCTCTGCTATGCAGTTCGTAAGGCTGCATTGATTCCTGACATGTTGTCGTTGTGGGAAAGAACGAAACTATGGTTTGGCTGTTTAGTCTTTGCCGCCAGACTGACCCCTCTGCAAATGAGAAGGTGCGGAGATTCCAATCCTTTATGAGCGCTTAGCGCACTCTGTAAGTCACTGACTTAAAAAAATGACCTCTGTATTGAAAACGGCGCGTAATCTCGTTTACCGAGCAGTATATTGTAACTGGCTAGGCCGGCAGAGTCCCCACCGGCTTCAAACGGGAGTGATTACACCTTAAAATCCAACTCCTCACTAACACTTGGAGCCATCTCTGTACGATTGCACGGTCCCATTGTGACACGATGGGTGCTGCAAGAAATACGAGCCTAATACTCCCGGAGTTGTAGAAGTCAGGGGTAGGGAAGCGTTAAGACAAACATTCAGAAGTGGTATCTTCCATGGTGGCTTTCTGAGCCGAGCCACAGGCACCACCGGCCGAGAGTTACAACAAACTCTATAAAGAGTTTTCTAGCCCTGAACTGGAAGGATTTAGGTCATGATTAGCATATTTCGTTGACATAGGAACTGTCAAGCTCAGCTTTGATGAAATGAAACACGTAGCGACCGAAGAGGGCGCTAAACGCGCGCGCTTACAATCGCATGATGCACTGTATACGACGTAAAGTGAATTTCATATCCTCATTGTCGACATCACTGATCTCTATAGGGGACGTGCGGAAGGTACCATTCTGTGTCATGAGACCAGCGTGGTAGATCTAATCCACCTTCCTCGATAGATGCTGGATTGCAGAATGATAGACTCGTGTCCATAAAACCTAACTGAAAAAAAACAAAGAAGCAGTAAACCATAAGTTAACTAACATTATACCACTTGTTGAACGCTACAATGGTCGGAACGTGCACAATGTGGGTAAAAGAGACCCTATGGCTGCAAATATGTGCCTTCCAGGTGATACATCAGTCGAATAGCAAGAATCAGTGCAAGTGCAATACATCCAGGGTGTCACAAACTGGGATTAGGTGACATGCCCAGATTCTTTAAACTAAAATGTTTATAGCCAAGGATAGAAGACGCGTCGACTTAAAAACAAAACTTTTACAAAAAGGGATATAATGAAAAAAAGGGATCTGTCCTAGGTTGACTTTCGCTCCTGAAGGAAATAGTATTGCCCAAAATAAGGAAATTTACGGACTAAATTGTTAACTTAAATCTGACGGGCAGCTACGACAATTACCTATTATGATTCCAAATAGTCGTATATCCTTCCCTCAAACTAATAAATGAATACTTACAGATGTATCGCAAACCCAAAAATGATATCTACATACATACATCACATTAATAGTTTCAAAAAGTGCAAGTTTGACTAATTATTTTAAAGTATGAACTAGTTTACTCTATATCAAATTAATTCAAAAGCAGTGATTTAAAACTATCACAGATGAACATTAAAAATGTTTGATAATGAATCCACTTGAAAATGCCGATATATTCAAAGACTAGATTATCATAGGAAAGACCTTAAAATTAATTACAACTTTGATAGATCGAGCTAAGGAATGGCATTTTGCAATACATAAATAGATTTAGAGTATGAAAGACACAATAACTCAAATATGTAGACACAAAAATAACGCACATATGATATTTCTATCTATATGAGACCATGGAGAAAGAAGGTTGAGCTACAAAGGGAAAAGGGAAGCACTCCATGGTAACGTGACCACACTGCACCAACGTGCAATGACCGACCATATATATATACACATAGATATGAAGGCTTATACCAAAAATAAGGGTCACTCACGACCACCAAAATCAGGCCTCGTATGGGCCACATAAAACAAGGACACCACACACGGTTGTCCTACCAAAATGCAGGAGAGGTACAACACTCGCGGTAACCCCGCACTAAAATACAATAAGGGGTACAACTCTGCCGGTTGTCTTACACTAAGTCAATAAATCACAATAGCCTTACGAGACGCACGAAATCGGAAAATAAGTGCACGAAATCCGCTCTGCTCCTGAACACAACTTTCTTCTCCAAGCACTAAAAAATGGTCTGTCTTCTGTGAAGAAAGTTTTTGTGGGAAATTTCAGTCTTACATTTAAATGAATGATCTTGAATGGGAGAAGTTTCTTTATTGGTCAAGGTGGAGCCAGTGCGAGAGCTAATACCAAGATGAGAACAGGCTCTACCTTGACCAATAAAGAAACTTCTCCCATTCGAGATCATTCAATTAAATGTAAGACTGAAATTTCCCACAAAAACTTTCAAATTATAGGACATGCAAAGGACTCCACTTCCCTCCGCATTCTCGAATCATAATTTATAAAACAACTAAATCCCAGTTTAAATTCTGATTCAACTGCTTTTTTCCTTCTCATTTCATAAACCACTCAAAATATTTTCACAACCTACCAATCTTTAATCGGTTCCTTCTATAATCTTTCCTCAGTCTCTCCGCTTTTGCCGTCCACTAAAGGTGACTAATATTTTTTTGTGTACCAATTAATTGCCCCAATTAGTATATTTTTTATATTTATCCATATTTATAGCATGTATATTTAGTGTCAAGTTTTTAAATGATTTTTTCACATTTTCAATTCATTAAATAATTTATTACTATTGCTGCTTCATTAAGTGACTAATACCTGTGTCAACCAATAATCGCATCAACTAGTGTTATATTTATTCATATTTAAAGTATCCATATCTGAAGTTTAAATAGTTTTCGAACGATTTGTCATAATTTCAATTAACTAAATAATTTATTTCTAATTCTTGTGTGTATTATCATATTTGTCATTTTAAACGTGTTCTAAATCTATCTTATAGACCAGAAGATGGGTAAGGTACCCGAAACGTTGTACTTAATTAAATGAGAAATTTTACATGTCTCATTTTGGGATTTATCCTCAACCTATATATATATATATATATATATATATATATATATATATATATATATATATATATTTCCGAATTAAAAAAATTCCGTACTTGGGATTCGAACCAAGCACACTGAAGCAGCGAGCAACCGCTTTATTCTAAATTAAACCAAGCCTTAGACCACTCGGATACGCAGAAGACCGAAAAATCTTCCGAATAGACAAGCTTTTAAGGCACGCTTCACAAGGTCGATCTGGACTGTGAAAGAGAGAGAAGTTAATTGGAAATTCAAAGGGCAAAGGAGAAATTCAGGTAAACACGCAGCAAATGTAGAATAGATATCTTTCATGAGTGCGAAAGAATGAGGAAATATATCCAGCATACTGCAAGAAACAGAAAAATAGCATAATTTTTTCTTTGGAAAAAGTTATTTCCTTTTTCGAAAAATTCCGTACTAGGGTGGGATTCGAACCAAGCACACTGAACAGCGAACAACCGCTTTGATCTCAATTAAACCGAGCCTTAGACTACTCGGCTATAAGGAAGAACAATAAATCTTCCGAATAGACGAGCTTTTGAGGCCCTCTTCGCAAGGTCGATCGGGACTGTAAAAGAAAGAGAAATTAATTCTTTTGCGCTCATGAAATATATATATATATATATATATATATATATATATATATATATATATATATATATATATATATATATATATATATATATATATATATATATATATATATTTATTCGGAGGAATTTAAGAGCCAAGAAAAACTGGTTTAACATTGTTATTTTCCTTTCCACGACGTTTTAAGTTTCCTTTTCAGGCTAAAATTAAGAAAACTAATTTAGAAATCGAATAAAATCTATATAAGATCAAAAACATGCAAAATAGTTTAAACTCTTGTATTTTATTATGTGTTCTCTCAGAGAAGATTATTCTTTTTTACGTACTATGTTGTCTGTGTGCCAGCTAATTCCCATGTGAGCAAAGAAGCTAACTCCAAGAGCCCTGGCAGTACTACTGGTGTAAGAGGCGACAGTACAACTACGATATTTAAATAAACAACAACACTCAGGTGCTCCAAAGAGATGCGATCATTTAAGCGAAAGAAGCTTCCTATTGTTATTGTCTTCACAAAAACTATTTGGGGATTAATTTTTTTTGTGGGGGAAGATGTTTTCAAAATAAAAAAAAGTTGTCTTTTAAAGCAACCAGGCAATAGCTTAATAGCTTCGCTGGGGGAGCTTGCGCTTCGCTACTAAGAGTAAAATTAAAAAATTAAAATAAGCAGCCATGGTTAGATTTTTATTAATTTTCTGAACTTCACCAATGATAATGATTTTTAAAAGGAACTCTAAACTAAATTTCACCCCTTTCAAAAAATCACTTTGCTTAAAATATAGAGTTATTGAAGAATAGAAGAAGATATATATATATATATATATATATATATATATATATATATATATATATATATATATATATATATATATATATATATATATATATATATATATATATGACAGAAGAGAATCTCCATCCAATTGACTCACTATATGTTGGGAATTCGAATTAATATGAGTTAATATAAATCCTAAGGGAAGATGTATATTTAGCTTACATAAGACCGTACCAAACAATATATATATATATATATATATATATATATATATATATATATATATATATATATATATATATATATCAACGATTCTATGATTGTATATCAAATATGATTAGTGACAAAATATCTCTAATTATTTTGGTGATTTTAATTGTGCACAATTAAAAAGGTCTACGAAAATCGCAGCCACTGAGGAGCACAGATTACTCAATTTTATAGATGCAAACATTTTACCCGCATTGGTGAGAGAACCTACAAGACGAGAAAATATCCTGGACTTCGTTTTAATTAGAGATGATGATTTGATTTTAGCAATAGTGAGATTAATGTGATCCAATATAATTTTAACATCCCACAAGACAAATTAAAAATAATCTTTTCTAAATTGGATTTTAAAAAGCTAACTTAGAGGTGTTAGAGGGTTGAGTATTTATAGACTAAGTGGTTGTTGCATAATTTAAAATTCGATTAATTTTAAAGAAAACTTTTTGACCCCACAGTATTAGTTCACTCGTCAAAATCGTGTGAAATTAGTTTTATTAAACGCTCTAAAGTAAATGATTAACAAAAGAAATTGAGAAATAAATTGGAGGCAGAGACAAATCTAACAAATAATTTAAATATAACAACTGTGAAACCAATAAATAAAATATCTTCATCCTAAGGAGTAAAATTATAGCGGTAATTAAAAGAGACAACCACAATATGGAAATTAGAATGGGATAAGTCAAATTCCAAAGAGTTTTTTGCTGCAGTAAGAGGTAGAAAACCAATCAAAAGTAATATGGTTCCAATTTAAGGAAGGAAAGGCGCATTAAAATAATTTAAAGATATAGATATAGCTCATATATTAAATTAATACATTTCAACGTGTCTTCCCTAAGGACAATGGGAATTTTAACCAGGTATTTGAGTGACGGAAGTTGAGAGGGTTATCGCCTAGCACTGACAGGATCAGTCCAAAAATTCCAAAAGTAATTAAAGATTTAAAAACCGAACAAATAACGAAGATATTTAATTCCTCTCTCGAAACTGGAATCGTCCCTGAAGATCCGAAGCTAGATAATGTAATGGCAATATACATATAAAAAAATTCGAAATTACTGACCCATAAGCTTAATATCTATTGTAAAAATGATCGAAAGCCTAATTGCAGAGAAAATGTAGAAATGAACGGATTATTGCGTAAGTCACAAAATGACTTCAGGAAACATAGATGTGTATAGCTAATCTCTTATCAATTTTCCATTATAGAAATTCCATTTACGATAACGTAAGGTCAGTTGACGTTTAATATTTACATTTTCAAAAAGGTTTCGCTAAGGTGTCACACAAGAAGTTAATATCTAAATTTAGAACATTAATAGTTGTATAAAAAGCAGCAAACGGATCGAAAACTGGCTGGTTGATCGCCAACAGAACGTAGTAATGAATGCAAAAGCCTCCGATTGGACATCTCTTAATAGCGGAGTTCTTCAGGTTTGGCACTGGAACCCTTTCTATTTATCATTCTCGTAAAGGGGTAGATACATTTAAGTGATGTCAAAGATTTCAAAACTTGATGATGATTGAAAGTTTGGAAGGGTATAATTAGTGAAGAGGATATCAAAGATTTTCAAAATGATATTGATCAGGTAGATTATTGTCCTTGCAGTGGGACTTGCCATTAAACACAGAAAAATGCAAATAATGCATATTCGAAATAATAATCCAAGAGCGGAATACAAGATATTTGGCAGAGCAATTACAGTTACAGAAATGGTAAAAGACCCTGGCTTTCATGTGTCAAGCGATTTTAAATCTTCGCAGCAATGGAGAGAGATGGAAAAGAAAGCTTTAAAATACTATCTTATATTAAAAGGTAATTCAGTTTAAAAAAAAGAGACAATAATTTTAAACACATATAACGCATTGATAATACACCAGCTAGTGCTCTGTGCACATGTTTAGTCATCATATTTTAGAAAAGATATTTAAAGATGGAAAAGGTACCATAAATTTTGACAAAACTAATTCCCTCCCTACCCCCCCCCCCCTCCACAATTAGGAAACACGGCTAGAAAGTTTAAACCTATTCAGCTTAGAAATTAGACGTATGAGATGCCAATTAATTGAAGTTTTAATATTTTGAGAGGAATAGGTAATGTGGACCATTCAATCTAGTTTCTTCATGTAACAAGGGTTGAAACTTGTTTCTAAAACATTCACAAGAAATTTATGTGGAAACTTTTTCTCACACAAAATAGTTAATATCTGGAAAAACATTTAAATAAAAGTTAGATAAATTTATCAGTAACTTTAATTAAACGTGAATTAAGAGGAGGGTACCAAAATTTATCTTTTCTATCGAAATTCCTAGATGTAATCTTTATTTTACCTTACCGAGGTATCTTTTCATTTTACCATACCCGTTTAGCGGACGGCATAGTGTTAGAGAGAACTTTGGTCTTTACTGTCCACTTTTCTCATATTTTCGATATAAAGGGATTTATCAGAATGGCTATGGTCCGTCTCCCAAAATGTACCTTCTTGTTAAGGATCACAAGGTCTATAAGGTGCATACATTCATCGTAACACACGCACACACACTCTCTTTGCCACAGTAAATGTTTGCTTCACATGTGGGAGAAACTTGCGTACTGAATGATCGACTTTTAATTTAACTTTTTAGGCGATTAGAATTTGTTTTTTCTAGTATAAAATTATTCAGATATGGAATGACACACTCGTAAATCATTAAAATCAATACATTTTCTATGTTTAAGACTATAAATGATATTATTTATAAACTTACTAATAAAACTAGTATTTACATATCATACGCTTGATTCATATATGTTTTTCCATTTCCTCTGACATCTATTTTTTCCTTTGTCCCTACTTTTCCTTTCTCTGACTGGCCTCGAGATGATCTTAGGATCTTTTAGGGTCCGTCTTTCTATTATTTTTGCTCATTGGTGGTTGAATAGATTTTCTCTCAATTTCAGGTGGATTTTTGGTGATTTCTTTTGCAAGATGTACTACTTCATCAATGCATTATCACATACTTCGTCCGTGATGATTCTAGTCGTCAACTGCATCGAAAGGTACATCGCCATAATGAAACCTTTCAAAGCGAAGACCATCCTCAGGCATAAAAATCTTAGGGTAAGGCCTAGTAACTCCATCTGTATTCCCAACAAACAGTAAATATTACACTATATTCATATTTTACAGTATTTCAAAGGAAAGAGTGTGTAATGTGGATTGAACCATTCTCTAGATAGGTATTTAGACAAGCGGGACTAATTTTCTTGTTATTTTATAGATAGCGCTACTTGTTGTTTGGGTGTCAAGCGGAATCTATTGCGCTCCTCGAATTTTGTACTTCAGAACACTACTCCATCTACTTCCTGGTGCTAAGCATGAAATCATATGCGTGGCAGATAGATCCATGTTTGATTCTCGTGTCTTTGATACAATAAGTTTCATTCTCCTATACATGATTCCGTTGCTTGTGATATCTGTCCTGTATCTAAGAATCGCCCGGTTTCTGTGGGTTAGCAATGCTCGACAAGAAGTGCGAAGAAGCACTGATAAAAGTCCTGTTTTAGTAGGGGGGGAGGGAAGTCTGTCTCTTGACTCCTGTCCAGTCCATAAAACATCGGCTAAGTGTAATATTCTCGAAAATACCAGCAATTTTAGATTTTCTCTTCACCAAAACAAAGGAAAATCATGTAATGGAGAGTCGTTTAAGCTCAGGTCTCACAGAGGTGGCTCCAAGACATTTTGTGATGATGTCGATATGCTAAAGTTGGCCAATCCAAGTCATTCGTACGATTCCAAACATATTAATCGAAGGTGGCAAAAGGTTGTAAAACTATTAGTGGCTGTTGTAATTTGTTTCGCTCTATGTAACCTTCCACACCATCTTCGAAAAATGTTGATCTATTATTATCCAGGATATAGAGTAACTACAAACTGGGCATTGATGGCTACTCCTCTTACTCAAGTTTTAACTTACCTCAACTCTGCTTTGAATCCAATTTTGTACTGCTTCATGTCAAATACTTTTAGACTGGATGTTCACGAAGTTCTGACTTGTCAGTACAGCTGGAAAAACAGACGTCAGGCAAAGCGAATTTATCGCTCTACTCGACCTTTACAGAGCTCTGGAAGACATCAAATGAGAACTTTTCAACGAAATAAAGAGCCACTGGATACAGTAAATCCTTCAAAGGTAGAGAAAATCTAAAATAATATTACCCCCCCCCCCCTCCTTATTTATATTGATGCCATTTGGGGATGTTTTCATGGCATGAGAAAGCAAAATTGAGAAATGACTTCTTTTTTTGTCTAAGGCGAAGAAATTATTATCCAAATTATGTGTTTCATGTAGTTAAATAAATGAAAATTCACTATTTATTTAGAAATAAATGGATAAATGCTAATTTGCATAGGGATAATAAATGAAAAAGTGTTTGGAAATTAAAATGATTTAAGGAATCAAGAACATTTGAGACCAATGTAAGACATTAGCACGTTTCGTGCCATGTTCTAAGATATTGTTGTAAACAGTGTGAATACCGTAAATCACCTATAACGTATTAACACAAGTACAATGGCCTTTTACATCAAGAGAATAACCTATTTTAAGTTATTCTTGACCTACCCATATATATAGCGTACTTGACGTTTTTAAAAATGGCTCTTTGTCATTATATCAAAAATCATTTTTCATTGATTATTTAAAGGAAAACCACAAAGAAATAAAAATGGGATATTTCTCATGCTTCGAGTATGGGATAATAAAAGTGAAGTTAATTGGTATTTTGCAGTCAATTTGACAAAAGACAGAAATTTCGGACAAAAACTAATCAGAAAAACTACTAAATAAGGCAAATGAGCGCACATCTCCCTTGAAAAGGCAGTCAATCTAACTGTCGAAGAATTCTATTTTGTTGTTTTAAGGAAGAACCGTCTCATACACGTAAGGATTTAGTGATAAACATATATTTTAAATTTAACAATTAACTACAAAAAAAAACCCAGTAAAAATATTTATGTTCGCCTCATAAGTTAACCGAAGCTAAACAAGCTTGCAACTGGGCCTATTACAATATCTATTCCTGAAAAAAGAAAAAATAGGCTTCACGTAAACAAACCAATTGCCGATTAATTATTTTATCGTGGCCCTTTTAGATTAGCGTTAAACATCAAATTAAATTACACTCTTCTACTCGTAAATATGACGGGGTTCACGCACAATTGTTTATACTTCAGTTAATTTGAGTACCGTAATAAACTCATACTAACGCAATACGAATATAAATGGTCATTCTAACTAACATGACAGAAATGATCAGAGGTTGCCGGATGTCACTAGAGGGATTTTTCCGCGCTTCTTTTTCTACGGCGAGCGGTTGGAGTCTTCTTTTCTTTCACGAGATAAGGTGGAGAGAGGGGGCGGGGCGAGGTCAACTTCTTATTGCAACTTTGCTTCCTGTTACGTTTAAAAGACGGAGAGAGGTGTTGTGCTTACTAGCTCAAGGAGTCCTCTTCTGGATGCTCTTGAAGCCTATTTGTATCCTAGTCTTTAACGCCGGGTGCCCAACTAGTTTTGGGGTATACGGGGGAGATTTCTACCGTACTTAACAAATGGAACCTCGTTAGGGATTGGTTCTTCTCCTCTCACTCTTACGGAGCTTTCGCTGTGAGAGTCACTCGAGTGTGAGAGGGTTTTCTTTTCTCCAGTCAGACTTCTTCTAAGTCTGTAAAGGATTCTTCGGTATGGCACCAGTACAAAACGTGCGTCTATAAGTTATTTTGAAATTGTGCGAAAAACCGATCTTTTCGAACTAATGCTTTAGCGTCTCTCCTCGAATTAATCTTTACTGGGTGAAGGATCGATCTTCTCGAACTGATCCTCTATCGTCTCTCACCGAATAATAATCTTTACTAGCTGAAGGATCGATCTTCTCGAACTGATCCTTTATCGTCCCTCCTGGAATAATTTTGACTGGCTGAAGGATCGATCTTCTCGAACTGATCCTCTATCGTCTCTCACCGAATAATACTCTAGTTAAATCAAAAGTGGGCGAAGGACCGATATTCTCGAACTGGTCCTCTATCGTCTCTCACCAAATAATCATCTTTCTCTTTCCTTCAGGGGCTTATTTATAGCTGGGTGACTGCCCCATCTAAGGGGGAAGGGGCGAGGCCGCAGAGGGAAGAGCGAGGGGTGAGGCCGTATCGGGGAAAGCGAGGGGTGAGGAGGTTTGCCCACGGGTCTACGGATCTTGTAGGTAATTGGATCTTTTGAGCACTATTGATGGCCTTTGATGGTTACCTTAACACAGATGGTCGCTCCAACTACCTATGCGGCGGGGAGATCAAACCGGGTAGGTAGTTAGACTGTTATTCGCCGGCTAACGTTCCTATACGTCCGCCTGGCCCTCCGGGAGGCTTTATGTTGTAATTCCTCTACACTAACATTATTAGTAGATCTGCGGAGGCTAATTTGTTGCCGTTGGCAACATTGAATTCCGCGTAAGCGTGTTGTATGGCTTCGGTTCTCTCTTCTTCTTATTATAGAAGACCCAGTTGTGCATCGTCTGTAAAGGAAACAATACCATTGCTGAATTCAATCTGCAAAATGTTTAGAAGTTGTGGTACTAGAGATTTATGTCGGAGATCCAATGCGAAGATCTCCGAGTGCTTGGGTACCAATCTGAGGATGGTGCAGAGGATCAAGAAAGATTCGGGTGAGTCAGGCTGATTTTTACGAGGGTAAGGTACCTCTTGGTGCCTCACTTTAATTGCTCTGATGCGAAAGAAACCCTCCGAATTTGTCGTGGAGATCTATACCATCATTGGCAATAATCCCAGAAAGTCAATGAAATCTATAGTTAAGGAGAAGGGAGTGTGAGAGTCTCTCACCAAACAGGTAGTGCATGAGGATCTTCGCTATTACTCATAAAGATGAGAAGAGGCCCGCTTCTGTCGCATACTATGGTTCTTTTCAGACAAAAAGAATGGCTGTGAGGACCAGGTGGTGAACTCGCAGAGCAATCGCTGGCTCGCTTTGTCCCCCAAACGTGTAGGAGAGTCATAAAGACCAAATTTCCGGTCCACCTCATGGTTTTTGATGTGGTCCGTATCAAGGGCCACGTTATATTCCCGTTTATCTTCTCGCGAGCATCAGACTCAATAGGAAGGGCTACATAAAGTTTCTGGAAGAGTTGGTGTTACTCTGGATCCAGGAAGTGGCCACTAAAAGGCCGTACGTGTGGTAGCTTGACAGCACCATACCATATAAGGAGGAAGACCCAACATTGGGTGTCAGAAAATTTCTGTAACCGCATCAATCCTCCGAATATCTGGCTTCTCAACTCCCCAGACTGCAAACCTCCTAGAGAAGAACAACTCCTTGTGCACAACGAAGATGGAGATTAGGTCCAGAATCACCACACTTTCCAATCAGTTAAACAGGGGAACCGTAGAGTTCTGCAGCTGGTTTCGACGTCGCCTGGATGCCTTGATTGAGGCCGACGGCAATTTCATGGAATAAAATGAATAGTACTGCAATCCTTCAAGTCTTTAACATATAATTTTGGTAAATATGTCTGTATAAATCAATTTTCGGTTATTTTCTTTTATATTGAAGTTAGGCGACAAATTACCCACCGCATTCTTTATATAAACTCTGAAACGTAATCGCTAATTATTTCGAAAACACTGATTAAAAAAAACTCTAAATAAATTTGAATTGACTCTCAATTTGATTTTAACATCTCTAAATAAATTTTAATTATGACTCTCAATTCGATTTTAACATCTCTATAGTCCACAAATATTTGCAAAGAATAGCAATATCAATGTTTGTAAAAAATGAGCCTACTGTAAAAGCCTTTAAATTAGGAGCGAAAATTAAAGAATTCGAACTTAAAAGTCTATTATGGGAACGTTTCTTTAATTCTAGCCCCCGAGGCGGTAACCTGCTCGCTTGTTGTTGTTTTTTCTTTGTTTTGCTTGTTTTTTTCGAATTTTAGAATATCCTAGTACTAGGCTAAAATTTTAATTACGGTGACTTATGACCTTGAAGACAGTCGCCTAATGGGCGAATTTAAAAAATATATTTAATTCTAGTGGGTCTTTTGAGGGCAGACCTCTTTATTCACACAGTTATTGGGTATTCACATTTCATTAGTGTATGAAACCGATTTATTTCTCATTTTTTTCATTGTTATTAAAGAGAGGAAGGTAAGGAAGTGTACAGAAAAGAAGCTAGGCAGAGGTGTTCCAACTAATTAAGGAGTTAGGTAGTCATTTTAAACTTCACTTGAAGAAATGAAAAATATAGTCATTTATTAAAGAATAAATTTAATTAATATTTTACAAACAGTTTCAGAGTTAAATGTTATTCTTAAGAGCTAACCAAAGTAAACGATATGATTGACCTCTGGTGATTTATTTCTTCCTTGATACGAACTATTTCTCTACCCACCCATTTCTAGCCAAGTTAACTGATCCATCAGTGTAAAAGATTTGACTTGCCACGATTTGCAAAGATTAGATAAGATATCCTTTAGGATTCGTCTTTACCTGTTTCCCTTCAACTCGTGTCTACCATATCACATCTTGTCTTCTTTCGAACCTCCCTCGAGCCAACTGCGCCCTACGCTCAACAGCCGTTGAAATTTCCGTCTTATAGTAACTGGGTGTTCTGTGTACGCTGCTTTGAGAAAATAGGGCAAGATTTGTTTTCTAATTCGCCACAATAAAGTTATGAGCATAAAAAAAGTTGAGTTTCAAACTTCTCTTCAGTAAATAATCCGCAGAGTGGATATTTTTTGTTACTGCAGAAAATATTGGGAAGTGTATCTATAAGGTCATTGGCAGGTTATTAATCATATTATCAGGAGAATTTTCCCAAAGCACAAATTGCGCGAAATAAATTAGAGTAATTTATTTGACAGTCGTACACATATTTTTAGTTTTAATTTTCTTTTATCAAATAAAAATGGCCAAAAATTTAAATTAATGAAATGTGGGAAAAAGAAAGAAAAGGGGGCATCGAAAAATGAACAAGAAGGAAGAATAAGGAAAGGATAAAATGGGAAGAATTGAGGAATAAAAACCAAATTTTAAACTTTATTAAATTACGTGAAAACTAATATATACGAGGAGCGGTCAATAAGTTTTGCAATTCGGATATAAGGAAACGAGATATGAGGAAAAGTGTTTTATTAATTTTCCATAGAACTACCCTCAACTTCAATGCACTTGCGCCACTTGTCCCCGAGGCTTCGAATTTCGGACAACCACAAATCTCCCGACTGCTGTTCAATCCACTCCTGGGCGGCGAGCTGGACATCTTCATCGTACCCAAACCGGCGTCCACGCAGTGCAGCCTTGAGCTGGCGGAATAAAAAGTAGTCGCTAGGGGCTAGATCTGGACTGTAGGGGAAATGGTTGAGCTCCTCGACTCTGCACTCGCGCAGGGCAGCTTGTGCAACTCTGGCCTTGTGGACTGTGACGACGTTGAAGTCGATCATGGGGCGTGAGGTTTCTAGGGACCCAATAGGCAGAGACCTTCGTCATGGCCAAATTGTCGTGGATGATGTTGATAACAAGTTCTCGCTCTATTTCTTCGACCTTCACCCGTCGATTTTCGAGGATCATCCTCTCCACACGGGCCACATTGTCCTCGTTGGTCACGTCTGACGGGCGTCCTGGAATAGGGTCATCTTCAAGGGACTCACGACCATGGCGGAACTTCCTATTCCAGCGAGCAATGGTTTCACAGGAAGGGGCGGTATCGGTGTACACTGCAACCATGCGTTCATGGATCTCTTTTGCATTCTTGCCTTCCTTGGTAAAAAATTTGATCTGTGCGCGGTGCTCAACCTTCTCCCTTGTTGAAAAAGTTGTGACTGACGATCTGCGATCAGCTACTGCTTCTTAAATAGACGAGGCAGGAGCATGCGGCTGCAGGTCCTGACTTGTCATAACTTGTCCTAACACCCCCACAAACAGCCAGCCCCCTTCCTCTGTTTTGCCTTACCAATTCGCAAAACTTATTGACCGCCCCTCGTATCTAGAGTAAATCAAAAAGTTAACTTCGTTAATCGTTGATCGGTTAAAATGTAACGGCAGTTAACGCAAAAAAAACAATACAGAAGTTTTTTGAACTAAAATCACCTCAAAACTGCGGAAATTATAAAGTAAAAAAAAATGAGAGAACTTTAATGAGACCCAATAGTATTATTAAACTATATTTTTTTGTTAAAGTATCCGAATAAAACAATGGAAAAACAATAACATGAAACAAATAAAAAAATGACACGATACACGATATAGGCATAATTTTCTTTTGTTTCACTCTTCTCATTATATATTTCGTCAGACAGGAATGATCTTTTGCCCTTCAAGATGTCCCCCAAAGAGAATAAACGCTCCCCTGTAGTATTAGAGGGGATGGTTGTGTTGAACTTGATGAAAAAAACACCAACAATTGCTTTCCTAAGAAAGCAGCATCTGTCATCAAGTCCTTGGTGTTCGTCTCCAGCCAGGTCTTGACCAAGTTTTGTGACTTGGCCTTCATTGACCTGTGGTTCTTGCTGCTCTTTTGTTGCGGGGTAACGGTAGTGAAGAAGTCATACTCCTCATCTTCGTTGTTGCTGCTTAATTCACCCCTGTGCTGTCATAAGGTCTCATCGACTTTACTCTCCATTTCTTTCCTCACCTTGGCGACCTGAGTTTTGTCATACTCGTACTTGTCCAACCACAAAAAGCGAAACTTAGGGTGGAAGGCAGCAGCCAACTGATATTCGTCCACCTCCAGGAGGTACAGAAAACTTTGGTCGATGCCAGCCGAGCCTGGAGACCGTCGCAGCAAGTGGTGGTAGCAGAATCTCAAGGTATGCTGACTCCTCTCCCTGGACTTTGTCGAGCGCTTGTGCCGCAGGTGACATGCCATCGAAATAAAGCAATGTATTGGGTTGAGGAATAAGTTCTTGCGGTTTTATCAAATTTATTCATTACCATTAGCAATTTTAGACAAACTTCATTTTTAATTGATAACAATATACAATTTAATCAATAATGTATTCCCCGTTGTTATTTACTTCTTCCCAACGTTCAACTAGTTTTTCGATGCCTCTGCAATAAAAATCTCTGGAATTTGACTCGAAGAATTCGTCTAACCAGTTTCTTAATTTCATATCAGTATTGAACGAAACGCCGCGGAAGTTGTCGGAGAGCGATCGGAACAGATGGAAATCCGATGGAGCCAAGTCTGGCGAATATGGAGGATGCGGCAGGATTTCCCAATTAAGCGTTTGGATGGCGTCTTTTGTCATATTTGGTAATGTGAGAACGAGCATTGCCGTGTTGCAGAAGGACTCCATAACGTCGATGATGTCGCTTTTCACGAATAGCTTCGCCGAGTCGATACATTTGTTGAACGTATAGTTCTGCATTGACAATCTTGTTGTTCGCAAGGAGCTCATAAAGAATGATGCCCTCACAATCCCACCACACACACACACAGCATCGTCTTTCGTGGATGAAGTCCTTGCTTTAATCGCGGAAGTGTTTTTTTATTGGGGCTAAGCCATTCTTTTCGATGGTTCATGTTGATATAAACACACCACTTTTCGTCGCCAGTGATGATGCGGTGAAGAAATCTGTCCTTATATCCACAAATAGCCTTGTGACGAGCAAGCAAACTTGCGGCAATCGTGGAGCGTTGAAGTTTGTTGCTTTCGCTCAAAGCGTGCGGAACCCATGCACCGAGTTTTTAAACTTTCCCCATCTAATGAAAGTGATTCACTACAGTTTTCTGATCACACGCCAATTCTCTAGTCGATTGACGAGGATTTTCATGAAGAAGGTCATTCAATCGATCTTCATCCAAGTTAATGGGGCGACCAGAACTTTCTTCGTCATTAAGATTGAAATGACCGTTTTTGAAGCGTGAAAACCACCATTGAGCTGTCCTTTCTGATAAAGCATTTTCTCCGTACACAACACAAATATCGCGACGAGCTTTGGCTGCGTTTGCATTGTTCCCGTCTCGATTGAAAATTAATAACAACAAGTGTCGAAAATGCGCCTTTCTTTAAACTTGACATTCCATTTTGAGGGTACAGAACAAAAATTAAATTAAAACAACTTTTAAATAAACCGCAATGACTTATTATTCAACTTCAAGGCGTAGCCTAAGCAAAAGCCGAATAGTCTACGCTGTTAAGAGACGTAGCCTAACCTTTGCAAATTTTGCTCTCATTATTTATTATTGTTTCTTAATATGTGCACAAATCACGCCAACAAAACTTAAATCAACACAACATTAAAAAAAACGCAAGAACTTATTCCTCAACCTAATAGTATCAATAATTTTGTAAATTTTAGGAATTAAAAATTCGTAAGGAAACAGACTAATAAATATTATATTCCACAAATAAAATCCTTTAAATGTGGTTATTAATTTTATCATTTATTTTATTATTAATTTAATAACTTATTACCTTAAAATACTCCAGTAAGCGGACATCTTGGTTGTTGAAGCTGTTGGCCATCAGTTGGGCCATTACAGTTTGTTATGGACTTAGTTAAAAAACTGAGACCAGCATTGAAATCACTCACGGACGAGGAAGGAGGTGTAGAGAATTAATTAGTTAATTGTGTAGAGTATGGTTGGATCCGATTCCTAGCTTATTTTGGGCTATTTTCCTAGCTAATTTTTTTTCTGAGCTGAAATCTATGTGGACGAAGTTCATGGCGATTTCGTAGGCCCATCCCCCCAACGAGCCAACCCTCAAAATAAGCTAGAGTCGCATCCGCCAATACTAGCAACATTTACCATCAATTATACTTGAAATTTCACTGGTATGAAAAACCAAGTCAATTTTGAACGACTCAAGGTATGTCATAAACCGAGCAAAATTTTATTTAGCGCTCATCTGAAGACTGCTAGGGTAGATAAAAACAAACAAACAAAAAAAAACAATTCGAAAACAGACAAACACCAAACCAAAGGCAAAAAAAAAACAAAAAAAAAACGAAGCAAGCTCAGGTGTCGGGGGAAAGCGGGTCTAACCCGACGCGGGAACAAGGGACCAGCACCAAATAGAGTCACATAAAATTTAGGAGTCAAGTATACTCTAAGAAGTCAAATAGTTCACAAATCTGTGTACACGAATTCGTCCCGAGTACAAGGGACAAGCGGTAAAGACCCCCAGCCTGGGACATTCAATAAGAATCTGCCGAACAGTCTGGGGGAGACCGCAGTCGTCGCAGTAAGGTGCAGGGGAGCGCTTTATTAAATGGTGCGTCGCGCGAGTGTGCCCAATTTCGAAGGAGACACAAAGCGCTACATGAATCCTTGGCTTTATTG
Source organism: Ceratothoa steindachneri (assembly GCA_963969495.1). NCBI lineage: Eukaryota > Metazoa > Arthropoda > Malacostraca > Isopoda > Cymothoidae > Ceratothoa > Ceratothoa steindachneri. The sequence continues at coordinate 120,993,712 of OZ018331.1, forward strand.
GGAGGTAGATCCAAGGAAACAGTTGTGACGCAATTGCACGCAACTTTAAGTTCCCCTCGGCCATCTCTCAACTTTCTTTGGCAGGCAGTCCGGAAGGCTGACTGATTCCTGCCAGGTAGTATGTGAGGAAGAGCGAAACACTGGTCTTGCCGCCCAATCCTCGCGGATACTTTGGCACCCTCATTCTCCAGAACCTCCACATGTCCAAGAACCTAGCAAAAGATAATCTTGACACCCGGCCGACTCGGGGCAGCTGTATGTCAAGGATAACACGAACTAGGGAAGGTGCAGAGATTTCAATGCCTCGTGAGTAAACCAATAGTCCTATCAGGGTAAGTGGTGAACGTTGTGGAACGAGAATGTCTATGGCGTGTGCACAAGATACCCTAAAGCTGCAACTATGGACATCTCAGGTAAGGCATTGGTCGAAAACAAGACCAAAAAATCCGGTGCGAATTTACCACTTCCAGGAGAACCCTGGAACCAGTCCTGGTCAATGTGGAGCCGTGGATGGCGGCAGAAGTGCACTATCTTAGTCTTGGCGAAGAAAAACCGGAACCTGTGCGCTTCGACATAGCGAGAGATGCGGTTCACTGCATGTTGTACTCCACGCTCCAAAGTTGGCGACTGGGCCGCACCAAAAGAGATTGAAACGTAATCTCCCTAAATCGTAGCGAGAACATTTCCGGCAACACTGAAGTGATATCTTTGATTCTCAGAGCAAAGAGTGTCACACTGATAGTACTTCCATGTGGGACGCCATCTTCCTGCTCCATTGGGCCGGAGAGGGCTCCCGACACCCGTACACAAAATCGACAATCTCGAAGAAATATAGATATAAAGATTGTGAAGCGCCCCCTCGGCCCCATGGTGCGGACAGTCTCCATGATACCGTATCGCCATGCGGTATCATATGTATTCTTCAGATCGGAAAACACCGTTGCATAGTTTTGTCTACAGAGGAAGACCTAGCAGGTATAATTTTCAACGTCGTTTTTTAGCACCCTTCTGGCGACTGACTACAAGGGCATAAGTTTTTCCAGTAGGAGCAGAGCATCCGACGTGGAGTGAAACTTACGGAATCCACACTGTACCTGAAATGAGATACTTATAAGAAATAGAAGAAAGGAGATCATGCCGAGTGCAGATCGTGAATCCTCCCACGCGGCTCCAATCTCGTGGTGGTGGGGTTGGAAAACCTTTATACCCCGAGGTGGTGGGCAAGGGGCATGAACCCATCATGTTATCATGGAAAAAAGTATCTAACGTCGAGCAGGGGGTTGACGAGCCTCCGAAGCTCCTCCCAGTTGGTCCGGAGTTCAAAGCAGTTTCATGGTAGGAATATGCCATCCAAATGTGAGAACTCTCTCCGAAGTGAAAAACTTTACGGGAATGGTTGTACGCTTTTTGGAGGCCGTACAAGACGCTGTCACCTTTGAGGACTTATCGGGGGATGTTGGGCTCGCCCGATAAACCCTCGAAGGTGATTTGCATCTTGTACGGCCAACAGCGCTCGGAGTTCTGCTCGTAGTTGGGGGTGCGAAATGTATGAGAGAAATTCCGTCCAATTCGATAATATACTCATAAATGGCCGAAAAACTTACCCCCGTCAAAAGAACGGACGAGCCAGTCGAGTGGAAGGAGTTATCGTGTATGGCCTTGGAGCAAGTTACACATACCTCGAGTAAACAAGACTTTGAACGTCTACATGAGCGATTTGTATTGCCGAAAAGGTTGCAGTAGTAGCACCTCCACGTCAGTGGCACGAATCCTGCACCTGGTAGCGATACAAACCGGCACGCACCGACTCAAGTAGTCTGTCAGGATCAAACGTGATGAAGTGTGTTGGGGCGAAAGCCGTCCCAAGTAGCGATGGGCGCGCTAACACCAAGTACTTACACATTGCTTCGGGAAAGTGGGTGCGGATCTCAGCAATTGACACATTTGATCATACCACGATAAGTACTTATCGTTTAGGGCCCTGGAGCAACTAACAGAGACTTCGGGTAAACTTGATTTTGCACGTCTACACGAGCGATTTGTATTACCAAAGAGGTGGCAGTAGTAGCACCTCCAGGGCAATGGCACGAATGCCTTCTCGCGATAGCGATACCATTCGGTAAGCACCGACTCAGGAAACCTCATGGTGATCGGATTATGTAATATATATATATGCTTGCCAATCCAGGGTAATTTCCGACACTTGGGACCACAAAAGAAAGAGGAGGGGGTTGGTGGGTTATATCCTGCTTCCACCCTGGCTGCGTTAAAGAATGGTGTTCGCAACCTAGAACAGCGAGCAGAAGTTACCCAGTGGACGGTCGTTCCCCAATGGTCACAGTTTTAAACTACGTAGCCAGAGTCAGGGTGGATATCCTTAGAACGTAATGATCCTCGACAGGACAGCCAGGATCCTTTGTGACAGACTCTGAGAGAAGACCCGAGACTTTTAGTTGGCCTGGCAGCCAACAAGACAATAAAACCCGCCCACGACAAGCGGTACAGCCTTATGAATCCGAAAAGTTGTTATTGAGGTGAAAAAGATATATTCACGACCCAACGCGCACGACTCCTCAAGGCTCCATCTTTTGCAACCTACCGGCGTTGCTTATAGAGGTTCCGAAGCCTCTCTTCTGAGACGGGTTAAGATAGCTAGTCAGATGGTTGAGGGGACAGGTGAAGAGAAAATGGAATGCTGAGAGTGAGTGAGGAGGAACCGCACTAACTTCCCTAGGCTCCGTCAATGAGTTCGGCTCAAGCCAGTAAAGGGACTCCCTAATTGGCACTATGTCCAGGTGAAAACAGTTCTTCATGGTACCGAGTGACGGTAGACAAAAGGTTGCGGGAATAGTGGTGGAGTATAAAAAAAAAGTAGCGCTGAAAGGAAAACGTACCAACAACTGTCCCAGGTACCGCGTGTTCGAGTCAACCTAGTGACAGGGGTTCCCTAATTTTCAGTCAGGCCAGGACCACTTGCACCTCCTACAGGTACCAAGTGTAACATGTTCCCCTGTGGGGGGTGAGAAAGGAAAGGGGATCTCGCCTGAAGTGGAGAGTCACCCGGAGGCAACTCTACAAAAGGAGATAAGAGAAAAACGCTCGAACCTAATGAAGTCTCCCAGGGAAAGGTAGGCCATAGTGACGTTGCTGCGTCCAGAATTGGAACTTAGCAAAGTCGGAGAACTAGAATAATAATAATAGGTATTTATAATGCGCCCTTCAGGGCCGTTAGCCCTCCTAGAGCGCAGGTTGTGTGTGTAGCGAGGGTAGATAAAGTTTACAGGGGAGAGAAGGCAATTCGGAAGAGTAACAAGGAAGGGAGAGGATCGGAGTTCGGCAGGAAGAACATTCAAGTCTAGGAGCACAAACTGAGAAGGAACGGTCACCCATCGAGCAGAGGACAGAACGAGGAGTTTGATGACGGGAGAGGGCAGACGAGAGATAAAGTGGAGCCTCGAGGTTTAGGGCCTTGTAGGTGATGAGAAAAATTTTATAGTGGGTACGGAAGCGAATAAGCAACCAGTGTAGCTCCTGAACAGAGGCATCGAAGGAGAGAACCGGGGGCGGCGAAGGAGGAGCCGGGCAGCATAGTTTGGAACTAGTTCAAGGGGCGAAGTGACGAAAGGGCGTGAGAAATTAAAGTATTACTACGAGGTCTGATTAGTTGGACAAGCTAACAGTTTGATAAGAAACGTCGTCCTTGGCAGTGACCACCAGTCTCTGTTCCCAAAAGGGTCTAACATTAGACTGGGATGGGAGAAGCGGAGTAGGTAGATCATTCGATAATGGATGGAACACGTAACAGGTTTCAAATCTGTACCCTGCGGCGGGTCCAGGCGAAGTGAGTTTCCTTTTAAAACAAGTACACTTGTCAGGTCTTAGCTGCGCTATGAGAGCGCCGGCAATGGGCAGTGCGTGTGCTTTAAGTGGCCTGAACAAATAACAGCTAAAGCTCTCGGGTTACTGAGAGATGTACGGGAATGAGTGAAATGGGTGTGAGAATGAAGAATGTCTTCTAAATACGAGTAGGTATATACTGATCATCTTGTGTCGGTAGCTGAGAGTGAGTTGAATTTGGAAATGTTGATCGAGATCTAAAAATTAAGGTAGAATAGAGTAAGGTAATTTTATTTTTTAATGGTGGAGGATTATGACGGCCTATTGACACTTGCTACTGCAAGCAGGAAACTGAAGGGAAAGGTCTAAAATGATGTCAAGTAGTCAAATAGAGTAAAAGGATGGCTCAAGGAGTGTTCAAGAAGGGCTTAATGGGTATTCAGGGATGACCCATTCCACATATTCCGTAAAAAACAAAGCCTTGGTCCAGGGAGGGGTCAATCAGTGTTACAGCAAGGGATCAGTGGCTATTTAGGCCCCACACTTCAATGTACGCCGAACACAGCGCCTTCTCAGCCAGACAATGCCTTGGCACAGGGTCTATACTACATAAAGCGCCAAAAGCCGCCTTTTCTCCTCCGAAAACAGTACTGTGGTCCAGGGAAGGTTTAATGGGCATTCAGGGAGGGATCAATGGGCGTCACAGGGGGACTAATGGGTGTTTATGTATAGCGTGTCTTCCCCTAGGGGTCGGAAGAAGGATAATGGAGTAGCTCAAACGAAAAGGGTAACGAATCCAAATGCAGACTCGTTATCACAGGTCAGTCCAATAGAAAAGAAGAAGAAACTAACAAGATAGGGACAGACGGAGAGAAAAAAAGAAAAGCGCAATAGCAACTAGGATATAACCAGCAGAAAATTTGCAAGGAGATCGGCAAAGAAAATGTGTGGAAGATATATAGATAGGGACAGTAAGAGAACATAAACGAAAACTATATTAAACAAGAATGAATAAGCAGAGTAAATAAAATAAAGGGAAAGGAATGGGGTAAGGTAAAGATCCTATTCATCACCCTTTGCGTGTCGCCCCCACCCCTTCGCTGCCATGAAATTCCAATGCAATCTTGGATTTTCCTATAAAATTGCCCCCCACCCCTTTCACGCATAATTGGCTCTCGCCAGACAGGAACTTGCCCTGGACGTCAAGGAAACCCATTTCGAAGGATGAGAAAAGAAACAAGAAATAAAATTTTACAGAAACAAAATACTTTATTCTTCCTAAACCATCCAAGCAAAAAGAGACCACCACATCTGGGCTATTTCTTCTTCTTGGTCATCTTCTTTTTTTGAAAGGGTCTCTTGTAGCCCGACTCCGCGCGTGGGCTGCTCACCTGAGAGTGAGTCGATTTATGTTGCCCGGTCGTCTTCGTTATGTCGCTGCAAAGAGACAGGATCATCATCACTTTAGTACCCACCACTCTGTGTAGCAGTTGACAAAGGAGAGAAGAGCGAAAACACGAGATAGGTTTTTTTAACATCTCGTTACTTGTTACCTGCCGATAAGGGCCCCCTCTCGAAGGCCAGGTGATTCTACTAACTCCAACAAATGGACGAATTCCTCTCCCAGAGATCTAGGATTCTTTTTATCGGTAGGTTCAAGTTGAGAGTCGGCAATATCGCGAACGTGATGTATGATATTTCTGTCTCAGTTAGCTAACCGCGCAGCGATTGGGTGGGTCTAGTTTGGGATGATCGCGTCGGAGCCTTGGCAGAGTGACCAGACTCTGATGTGGAAGGTATGTTTCTGCTGGGTTATGTTATGTACAAGTGAATTGTTTGGGACTGACGCGAACTGGATTATTTTTAACTATTTTACGATCTGAACACAGCGGGAAAATTAACCATTGACAGGGGCGGTACTCACAACTTGTCTGCGGCGTCAGTCGAAATCCCCTGCGTACCGCGCATCACGTCCTTGTTGCGCCGATCTCGCCTCTTTTTGTAACCCTTCCTCTGCCATCGAGGAAGCCACCGCTCAGGATCCGGAATCTGTCCTTCCACAAAATTCTTCGGAAGACGAATCTTCTTTTTCTTCTTTTTGGTCGCTTTTTTCGCGACCTTTCCACTATCCGGGGGAGACCTGCGACAAAGACCAATCAGGGAGAAATCGTTCGAACCCCCCCCCCCTCCCACTTTAGTAGCCATCAGGACCTCAAATACGGCCGATATACATAACACTTACGGTCCAGTTTTTTCCTTGGGGGTATTCGGAGACGCTGTTCCCAATTCCTTCCCTTGCTTGCGTCCGAATTTGGGACCGAACGAGGATTCAAGCGAGTCTGCGTCGATACTAGAGACGAGAGACAACGAATCGGGCAACTCCTTGGCCAGTTCTTGCGCCTTGGCGTTATCGAACTGAGACAAAGATGGAAAAAACAAAATTTATCTTCATCATCCATTCTAAGTGTTCTTTAGTGGTGTTTTCCTGAACCACACTATCGATTAAAAAACCCACATTTTCTACCTACAACTTTATGCGTTAAGTTCGAGAATGGGGAAGTAGGCTTCGAGTGTAGGAATCAACGTACTTGCGAATAAGCAGAGATGAGCTGAGCGAGGGTATTCATATTGGAAGGGTCCCGCTTCCAGAGCTCGTCGAGAAGAGCCGCAGCCGTCGTGGGGTTATTATTTCTTAAATGAAAATTGGCTCCTTGTCGCAACAGCTCACGGAATGTGGGCCCCGAATTCTGGGATGGAAAAAGACCTAAAGAGACAGAAAAACCAACGAAGATATCTGTGCCTAAGATTCTTTGAAGCAAGAATAGAAAGCGAAGTTAGGGGACTGTGGCAACTTGGGACTAAGAGGCAGCAACTCTTCTGTACCTTACCAATCTGGAATATGGTCTAGCCAAGTGGTAACACCCGCTTCCTAGCTGAGCGAAGTTAAATCAGGTTTAGTTAGTGGGACGGAGACCGGACTAAGGGCGACTTTGGGACAGCCACCGTGGTTCGGATCCCATGCTAAACAGTAGGCCCACACTGAGCCTCGGAACAAATGCAAATAGGTGGTAAAGCCTGACTTGTAACAAAACTCCTGCAACCAAGGCAGATTCTTTTGCAAGGAGATACCCCCCCCCATAAAAAAAAATGAACTCGTTAAAACTAAGGTTTATGAAAGGGAGGAAGCATTCAAAAACCTAAACCAATCCCCTTCCAAGAGTGCATTAAGATATAGTGGGTCCCTTTCCTGCCCTTTATATATAGTCAATACACGAGGGAGAAGAGGAACTTACATGTTTCTCCCGGTGCCATTGGACAGCCTCAAGGAAAATTTTGGAAGCGTTGGCGTTTTTGTTCATGGCAGAAGCAAGAACAACAAAAGCGGACACGATTCCGGCAGAGAATTTGTCTTTGTCGTCGAGAGAAAGCAGGAGATTGTACGTTAACTCGACAGCTTTCTGGAAGAGGTAAAGGAAATGCTGAGGTGAGTTCATTATTCACGAATGGGGACATGGCGAAATGATGGAGGTTTAAGGGGTCAAGAGCGAGAGGGAAGAAACGAAAGTGCCAGGACGGAGGATAGAGCCATGTATCTAAGATCGGAACGATAATGAAACGGCCACAGAGACACAAGGAATGGTTACATATTACTATTAACAGATAATAGGAGGGTGAATTTTGAAGACTTACGATGAAGTGTTACTCAAAGGGGAGAACTTAAAGCCTCTTTATTCGGAAGTCAGATCAAGTTTCGGGATTATACAAGGAATGAATTCACGCAAAGGGCAAACTATCCAGGGATGAACACTGATTGTAGATGCTACAGCACCCTATTCACCCTGTTGGGCCTTTGGATAGGACAAAATGGGTCTCTTTGGGCTTAATAGCGCATAAAAGGAGTGAGAGGGGAGGGTAGTTTTAGTTGCGTTGACGCGCGCCGATAACCTTGCGGTAAACTAGTAGATGTTGGTATTTTTTTTTTTCAAATGGGGCCGCACATACGAACCCAATATCCCTCCAGACTTGTCCATTTGCATTACTCTTACCCTCGGTCTTGTCTTCCTCTTTTATACGATTTTTTTCATTCGTTGTCGGTCAAGCAGTCTCAGACTCAGACCTTGCTATCATAGTCTGCTCATTCCTTACCAATTTCATACATTTAGCACCTTACATACTTAAAACACTGCACTTGTTCAAGGCACACAACAAGGATTATAATAACACTATACATCATAATATAACTTCAGTATTTGCTTTCAGCCTCACATCACACATTCTCAAAAGCCATAATCAACATTCTTAAATCACTTACTTCCTTCTAACACTTAAACAGCATACACCAACCTTACTTCACTTGTATTTCTTTCACACAAATCCAGCAACATCAGACAGATACAGAGGTATACAAAACCAATCACTCCAGCCACTTTTCACACAAATACATGGCTTACTTCCAACATAAACGTTCATACATTCTTAAAATGTGTCATAGCACTTAGCTATCAACATGACCATACGCTTTCTGTAGATCCATGAACCCTGGTGTCGAGATTGTTTTTTTTTAAGGGGCTATCTGGCGACTGCCAACTTAGGCATAAGTCGCAGTAAACAAACAGCCTAGTTCTAGGCTACTTTAAAAATTTTGAAAAGAAAACAATTTGGAAGCAATAACAATAACAAAAACAACAACTAAACCTAGTTAAATGAAAGGGAGAAGGCCGGCCTCCCCCCAAAAGTCAACAAGTCCACCAGTCAATGTGCACGCACTCGTCCCGAGTACAAAGGACAGGCGGTAGCGACCCCGCCCATCCCGGTACCAGGACAGGTAACGTGCGCGAAGATCACCCAGACTGGGACATTCAACAAGAATGTGCCGAACAGTCTGGGGGACGACGCAGTCGTCGCAGGCGAGCGCTCCATCAAATAGCGATGCGTCACACGAGTATGTCCGATTCGGAGACGACAGAAAGCGACCTGAAGCCGTCGCGGCATTGGGGGATAGGTCCATGGGAACAGTCGCGGCGCAATGGCACGCAACTTTAAGTTCCTTTCGACCGTCTCCCATCTTCTTTGCCAAGCAGTCCGAAGAGCTGCCCGTATTCCTGTCATGTAGTCGGTGTGAGAAAGAGCGAAACGCTGGTCCGGTCGCAGAGTCCTCGCGGACTCTTTGGCACGCTCATTCCCCGCAATTCCTACATGTCCAGGAACCCAGCAGAAAATAATCTCGACATCCGCCCGGCTCGCCAAAACCGTGGCGTCACGGATATCGCGAACCAGGGGATGCGGAGATTCCAATGCCCCGAGAGCACTCAGGGCGCTTTGTGAGTCGCTATAGAACCTCTCTTTTCCAACACATTAAATTTCCATCGAGTACAGCTAAGCAGAGTGGATGCACCACCTCTCAAATGAGCGAAGATAAAAAAACGTGAGAAGTGGTTAGGCATTGAATGAAGTCACGGTAACGATCCTGGGATCGAATCCAATGTTAAACGGCCGCTTCCCACTGAGAAATACTTACTGAACCACCCAAAATACAAACCCACTGCATTTAGGTTGGCAATGATTAAGTTAATGGAATCTGCCATAAACCTGTCCATTAACGAACCGTCACTACGTAAAAGTCGTAGCATCTAACAACAAACATACACACGCCTTCCATACCAAAATTACTCCAAAGAATCTCACCGTCTTGAAACTAGGAGCCCATTATGCATGTGAAAAAGCCATTATATCTAGGTGTAATTTATCGTAATATTCCACCTTCAATCTAGAAGCAACATCCAACGCAAGAGAAGGGTCAGCCTGACAAGGCGCTGATGCGGTTACCTCCCAAAATTAAACGCCTATGAACAATGCATCGGCTTGAAGAATACTAACATATGCATTCCCTGCAACCAGGAGCCAGAGACAACTAAACCCAAACACTTTATACACAACCTAGAAATACACCGATTGATCTCTGAGCGAACCACCTCCAATCGAGGCTCTTCCACTTGGGAAAGGACCATACACAGGGCAAACTTATTCAGGCATATCTATCTTGTGCATAAAAATAGAAAACCAACGAGTACATCTCTTCCCGTAAGCTTGGAAGAGAAGTTTCTAATGATAATGATGTGGAAGTAGAAGTGATGGGAGAGGGTTGTTGCCATACCTGGCTGAGAAGAATCTGGGCAGCAGAAAGAAGAGAGACAAGTGTGTTAGATGGGTTCTCCTTGGCGTACGCCTTCAGGCTACCCGCCGCTTTCTCGACCTTCCCCGTACGCCCCAGTTGGGCGGCTTTAATGATGGTGGCGGGTAGCGCCTGACGGGGGTACTTCTTGACCGTATGCGTCGTCTCCGAGTGCACAAGATCATCCTGAGGAACGAAAAGTCGTGTCATGACGGAGGTTCGCGCTGGCGAGGTAAGTAAGCTCCATTTTAATAATCTAGGCTTTTTGACCTGGTTCGTGTGGTAGGCCAGCAAGCAATGGTTGAGAGCGATGGCGCCTCTTTGGCGGGACGTTAGCTTGTGCTCGAGCCCCGGGGCTGAGGTTATTTTGAGACGCTTCTTCGAGTCGAAAACGTTCCCATCCCGGTTGATCGCCACCAGGTTGTTATTGAGAACTGCAAGCAGAGCCACGTCGTCCGGTTTCGTCTTCAGGACCGCATTGTAGAGGGACAACGCTTCCTTCTCGCGCTTCAGCAACTGCAGACAATGGCCTTGCTGGACACTAAGGAAGCAGTTATCGGAGTTTAAAGAAAATCTGGTCCTATCTCCCGGTAGTGTTGTCAGCGACTTATTACAGGCAACTAAAAGTGACAGCATCCATATCGAAATGGGAGGGGGGTGAACAGAAACCTCTCGTGTATAATAAATAATCCCAAGATGGCATTCCTTAACCTTGGATCGAATTGGGAGTTTAGCTGCTTCCTTAAGACAGCCTAACAGTATGAATTATCTTGGTATGCAGAATATTAGAGGTGGTGATTGATGTGATCAACAGAGGAAATTGCTGGTGTTAAAATTCTAAGTGACTTAGCTGAGTGTGAAGAGGAAAGTTGATGATAGAAATCTGAGTGCACAAAATGCTTAATGGCTGTTTAGGGATAAGTAGTTAGGTTTTAAGTTTGGCAGAGGCTGTGTAAATGAGTTATTTGCTCTGCTACACTTATTTAGAAATTTATTCCATCTCCACCTTTGAGATATAACTATTTGTTTTATGGATCAGAACCCCCCCTCCCCCCTTTCAACATTTGATAGATATCTCCTTACAATTTTTTTTGTGGGAGAGGCTTTAAATTTTGAGATGAAAAAAATATTGATCTGAAATAATTAGCGCACAATGGGCATGGTAATATAATGGCAGGATAAAACAATCGCAAAAAAAGGTGTAATGACTAAGTGCAAAAAGGGAGGGGGGGGGGGGAAGACATGTGAATTTCACGTACTTTTAGACTAATGTGAAAGGGGGACCTTGGTGCTCTATTAGTCAGGGTGGGCAAATAAAAAACTCAACCCTCAAAAAAAAGGGGGGGTTTTTTGTTTTTTTTCAAGTGAAATTTGAAAACCCCCAGGTTTTTTGTTTTTTCCAAAATTACTTTTTTTTCAAGAAATGAATGCTACTTATTATTTTATTCAAAATTCATATTTATGTTTATAATTTAAAAATATATGTATCAAATTAAGGTTATTTCTCTGATATTGACTCATAATAATTCATCTCTCCTTCTACAGGTTATGGCATCATGGGTACCCATAGTTCTCAATCAGTGATCTGTTCTTACTATAATATAATTATTAAACTAAGTAATTATTAATATTATATAAAAATAGAGATGGCTATTCTTTTTCTATGTTATTCTAATGCTTGTAGCATTTATTTTTTTTGAAAAACCCCAAGATTTGAAAAAACAAACCCAGGTTTTATTGGGCCAACCCTGCTATTAGTTGGGGGCTGAACATCTGATATGACGAGATGTGTAGATGTGGTTGCATAGGACAAGTCATGACCAAGTAGGGAGTCTGTTGCAGGCACGCAGTAGATAGTAGTGATGATAAGCTCATAAGTGAGTCCCGTTGAGGTGTTTACATTTACAGTAGATCGACTTGGACCAACGAGGGCATCAGCACTCCATAGACGATATTGGAATAAAAGGGAGGCACCTTCAAAACCTCGGCTGTTTTACAACCCACAAAGGACCATGAAGGGTCAAGGTGAACAGCGCGCCCTCCCGGCCCCAGTGCTAGCAGTTGAGCCACTCTCCCGGCTGTGCCTCTATATCTTTGATTTTTTTTTACTTCCTCCAACTTCACCACTTTACAGATCACTCTTAAAACTTTCCACATGCTACGGCCTCGTTGCTATTGCACTTTAAATTTGAGGAAAAAAATTCCCTTCCTCCACCAAAAGGGAAATGACCTGTTACTATTGGAGTTGCTGGTGATCGACATTCTGATTTTTATGCAAATTTCATTATCTAGTGGGGGAGAGGGGGGATCTCGTTCATGATCTCGAAAATGGACAAATGGTGTTACTAAACAAGGAAACGACCTTTGCTAAAAGAGGTCTATCACCCTCACCATTTTCACCCCAACAAAGTGCAGTCACTGTGCATCAATTATTTCTGCCCCAATCAGCGGATGAATGGCTCAAGTCATTTTGAGAAGAGGGAAAAAACCTACCGAATAATAGCGATCTCCTCATTGACCTCTTCTTCAGTAGCGCCCTCCTGCTGGATCAAGAAGTTCCGGCATAATGTTTCTGCATCCTGGAGCTGCTTCAGAGCCTGCGTCACCTTCCCTTCAGACAGCAGTTCACAGGCATAGTTATACTTCTGTTCATAGGGGGCTTCAGATCCTGGTTTGGGGCCGCTTTCAGTCTGAAATAAATGAAAGGGAAGAAGAAATTCCAACCCGTTGTTTCAAGGAACTGCGGCGGCCCAGAATCTTCCTGTACCCAACCCACAATTCTTCCTCCAGCATGGAGTGGAGAAAGGAGAGCTGGGACACAAGGGTTCTTTTAAGCAATCCTCTTCCCTCATTTCTACCTTGTTGCTGTCATTGCAATGGAACTTTTGCTTCCACTCCAAATCCAACAAACTTTTCAGGCTCTTAAAATGCGTATTCTGACTATCAGGAACTCAAAACTCATCCTGCTCATAGCCACTCTGTAGGGCATTTGAACTCCAAGCCACTCTGTAGGGCATTTGAACTCCAGCCACTCTGTAGGGCATTTGAACTCCAGCCACTCTGTAGGGCATTTGAACTCCAGCCACTCTGTAGGGCATTTGAACTCCAGCCACTCTGTAGGGCATTTGAACTCCAGCCACTCTGTAGGGCATTTGAACTCCAGCCACTCTGTAGGGCATTTGAATTCCAGCCACTCTGTAGGGCATTTGAACTCCAGCCACTCTGTAGGGCATTTGAACTCCAGCCACTCTGTAGGGCATTTGAACTCCAGCCACTCTGTAGGGCATTTGAACTCCAGCCACTCTGTAGGGCATTTGAACTCCAGCCACTCTGTAGGGCATTTGAACTCCAGCCACTCTGTAGGGCATTTGAACTCCAGCCACTCTGTAGGGCATTTGAACTCTAGCCACTCTGTAGGGCAAGAGAAAAGGAGTAAAGTGTCAGTCATCTCCAAGTGGATATGGCACAAACATCCCACCTGGATGCAATCATGATGTGCGACCACTCCACTTGGATACAAACTGCGGGAGGTTAAGCTGCAATTGAACTCCTACTTCCCCAATTGTTGCATGGGCCGCTAGCACAAAGGAGGGGGGAGGGGGGTTACAAAATTCCCATAGCATGCAACAGCCTCCCTCCCCTCTAAACTGTTCCATCAGGACAGTCTCACAGAATGCGAGCCACCCCCCCCCCCCAAACAACACAACTCATCTCTTCTTTGACGGTTCTGGAATCACACATCTTGACTCAATGAACTTACTTAAGTGTTTTACTGCAACGTACACTCTTTAAAACACGACTTTTAAGGAATAGCAAAGTCTACTTCTAAGAAACTGGGTGTCCTGTTTAGAAGTCAAACTTCTCTTCTGAACAGTTGCTTCATTTATATGAGGGACTGTTTCGTCCCTGCATGGAGTACTGTTTATATACATGAGGTGGTTTAGCTCTTTATCTTTACTTGACAGAGTTGAATTGAAAGCTATCCGTCATAAACTTTACAGACCTAACCTGCAAACCTGACCTCCTTGCCCTTGGGTGCAATGTTGGTTGAATTTCCCTCTTCTACAGGTATTCCTTTGGTCTATGGTCCCATGAGGTGGAAGCTTATATGCCCTCACCAATAGCTCGATGAAGTAATACTCGGCAAGCTGTTGATTCGAATGTGTGTGGCAACCAGGAGCAGGTCGTTTTGAAACCAGTTTCTTTCTTTGCACGTCAACGCTTTGGAACTCTCTACCTTTCCAAGTCTTTCCCAATAATTATGATCAGACACTTTTCAAAAAGACATGTTTCACTTTCTCAAAAATTCATAAACATACTCCCAGGTTTTTCTTTTCCATTTCCTAACTCAATATGTATTTCAATTTCGGCCTGGACTTGATATAGACTTTGGTCCCTACCTAGTGCCTTCAACATAAAGAAAATCAGCCTAGTACGACTCAGACAAAATGAACGGTGAAAACTAACAGATCCGTTGTAGATCCGATTCACACACACTGCGGCGAGGTTTGTAAGCCGTTCCTGGTCGAATTGGTCGCTTGTGGTCTTGACCAATTCCCGGTAGATGGCGAAACATTCATCGTACCTGGAGAAACGAAAAGAAGGACAGTTTGGAAGAAAAGCCACCTTTATACCAGGAAAGTTGTCAAAGCAGATGAGTCGCCATGTTTTCACAGGTGCAACAAATATATTCTTAAACCTGCAAGCGTGTATGGCATTAGATAAGGCCATGAGTGGTAATTGCCTTTTATATTTTAATATAATTTTTCCCTTAAATTAATTTTCTTGAAAAAAAAGGAGTAAAATAGGTCAAATTGGCAGAACCCCATTTTGTTGCCCCTGGGTTCTCTCCGGTCAAATCCAGCAGCACTCTGAAATGATGCCATGGCACTGGGCAAAGGGTGTGGAACCACCCCACTTGGATGTATTCCAAGTGAAATTAAGTTGCATTAGAACTTCCACTTCCTTGCTGTTGCATGGACAGCTAGCAAACAGGGACGTATAAAAGTCCCACAGCATGCAACAGCCTTACTCCACTCTAAGCTGGTCCCCTTAGGAGTCTCTCACAGAAGATGTAGCCCCACTTCATTGTGGTAAGGTTCGCGGAGCCTACAACACAGGCTGTAAGATTAAGGCTTTCTCCCTTAATCTCCTAAGTGGTTTAGGGAGTAGAGATGCCATGTGGTCCCGGGAAGCTATAAACAACAACATGCCTCGGCACATAGTCCTTTCCATAGGCCTCCCTTAAATTTAAAGTGCAATAGCAGCGAGGCTGCATCACACAGAAAAATGCAAGGAGAGAGATGCATAAAGAAAGCAAAGCTAGGGAAAGTGAAATATATGGAAGCATTAGGGTTGTCAAGGCACACAAGCCTCCAGATGTCACCTAACAAAGGATAGGTAAGGGAAAAAAATAGGGGGCTGGGGGGCAGAAGGGAAAAATAGTGGGAATCAGGTAAACAGATTAAAACGTAGCACTCCAACTTGAGCAGAGGGAGGGGTGAACCAGCCCCACCACCCACTTCCGAGGGATAAATGGATCAATGCTGGTCGGCCAAGAAAATAGGTGGTGCGTGATCACCTGTGTAAAATCTTCCTATCACCATGGGGTAAGCACCGCACATCCCCCAATCAGTGCCCAGGCATCTCCCTGCACTGATATTTGTAACCACTCTCCATTGGGATTGAACCTGACACCTTGATGCTAGAAGCCCAACACTATATCAACTAAGCTAGCGAGAGCCGAGTTCTGTCATCTTTGGTGTAACCGACTTACCTTTCTAAGCGATAGAGAATCTGTGCTTTGAGTTCCTTAACTTGAACCGTCTCTGAAGGGGTGTCGGTTATAGTTTTCCAGGCATTTTCAATATCATTTAATCTGTATTCGCAATAAGCTTTCTCAAATAGAAGATGTCTGGAAACATGATAAAGTGAAGATAGTCATTTTTAGAGAATTCAGGGAGAATAATACCAAGTGTCTATTATCTGTTTACTACACCTGAACCTCTCTGATTACAGAAGTTGACCTTTAAGTCCCAAGGGAAAACCACATGCTTATTTCACAAACACAATGCAATTATTACTTAATTTTTGGCCTTCCTAATAGTTCAGTGAGGCAGGAGGCCTATAGGAATGAGTCAATGATCCCTCCCCCCCGGTGGGTATACAGATCCCTGTATGAGGCAATGTGTGTTTTGTGCTTGTACAAGGTTTGGACACTCAAGGAGATGTATAGTGTCATTTGGGTCTTAGTTACATCTGATGCAAGTTGGTATGGGGAATTTTAACTTAATGTTATAATTTCACTGAATAATAGGACAGATGAGTAGATACATAACTTGATTGACACTAACAGCAAATAAACAATGTTTGAAATTTTGATTCAGCTATTTGGCATGTAGGAAAGAAAGTTAAAAACTTAAAAAAAACACTGTTGAAAGAGTTTCTGTAATGAAATTTTGAAGGAATCGTTTTTGGAATCTGAAAACTTTGATTATTTTTAGCTATTCAGATTCCCTCCAAATTAGCGATTAAAATTAATTGTCCCATCTCTAATATATAGCCTCTTCCAGGGATTGGGGCAAAGAGAGCAAACAAAGGTGTTAGGGCTGGGAGGACCCTCAAAACTCAAGGGGTCAGTCACAGCAAGGTTGCTCATAGTACACCTGACATTCCTTTGTGGCAATATAAAAGGAGAGATAAGAAAAAGAAAAGGGTGGGAAGAATCCATGCAGGTCAAAAACCAATAGCTCCACTAGAGGGAGGGGTAAACACCCTCGAACAGCCCTGGAAGCATGTAAAGAAAGACTGCTAGAGCCACTGAGCTCAGGAGTCCATGGTGCTTCTCTAGGTACAAAGTACTCCACCCCCTCTCTTGCAGGATGTTTGGCAGGAGATTAAGTGTGTGTATGTGTGTGTTGGAAGTGTGTGGGGGGGTGTAGTGTAATGATATTGATAGTAGTGTGCTAGTACTTCATTTTAGTCTGGGTAGAGGTGGTGGCAGTGTATGTTAGTAAATAGTTGAGATGGAATTGGTTTAGTGCTATGCTGAAGCATTGGGTTTTAATCATGTTGAGGAGTACTTTGTTTTGTACAATTTGGAGTTTGTCTGCGGTAGTTTGGGACAGTGTTGGGTGTCGAGCTGAAGCTGAGTAATTGATGTAGGTGTGCATAAATTGTTTGTATAGTATGATTAGTGATTCCTCCTCATGTCCAAAAGTGATTGCTTTTAAAGCATTGAGTTTCTGCAGGACTTTGAAATGTTAGTTATATGTGAATTGAAGGTGATGTGAGTGTCAAGTGGGATTCCCAGGATGTTTTGTTTGAAAGTTGGTCTCAGTCCATTCACTGAAAATGGAGGGGGGGGATTCTTAGAAGTCTAGTGTAAATAGTCTCACTGGGGGAGAAAGCATGACTAGAGGGAGGGAACTAGTTTCTCTTGGGGCACTGGGGTGAAGAGGTCATACTGCTCCTACAGGTATCAGGTGTAACAGTTGATATGAGCTACCCACCTTACAGGGCTTTTGGGGTCATGATGGCAGGGTTTTCACCTTTTTGTTAACACCCTTCTGAGGGGCCACCAAAACCGATTGGTCCAGCCTGTCTAGTCTTACACCAAATTAGTGAAGAACACACCCTAGCCCTTATCTTTTTATTCCTTTTTAGAGAACCATCCCCAATATGAGTGGGATGCAACTTGAGTGTCAATCCCACCAAGCTATGATCCCCTCCCCCAGGAGAACCAGTCCTTCTGGTGCAAGTGACTTGGTGCTATTAGTGGGGTTGCCTTTCACCACCACCCAATCAGGACATCTCATTTAGTTGGCACAGCACTAGTACTGAAAGATGGGAGCACCCAGGACACCGATGCTCCCATTTGTCAGTACCCATAAAAGTCACTAATCATGGGTGAAAAATCGTTGCAGAATCCAGATGGGTCTGCTACCAAGGATCTATCTCAGGGGATCCATTATATTTATATGCTTACTTCACAAGTGAAGGAACCCTCTCCTATTATTCTCACACCTGAAAAGGCAGAAAGCATACTCCAATGTTGGAGGGAGGTCCACCTCACCTCAGCACCTGAGCATAGATACACCACACACAAAAAATAGTTAAATAAAATGGACAAGGACAACTTCCTCCCCAAACTCGAAAAGTCAACAAATGGGAGTGCACAAATATGTCCCAAATAGAAGGGACAATTGATAACAACCGTGTGGTAAAGGGTGTGTGTGTGGAGGAGCCATTCTTCCCATTTTGTCCACTATGTCTTTTCACCACTTTGCCTTAGTCTGTCCTTTTACCCCACTTTTCTTTGTTTATGATAGGAGTAATAAGCGTTTAACTAGGAAGAGATACACTAGATTGTATAAAAGATATATTTTAATTCAAATATAAATTATAATGTCCAATATATTTTTAGTAATTAATTTAAGGATTTCTTCTTCTGTTACAGGAATTGTGCGAGAAGGTTTAATAACTTTTTATTTAAATAGCCTATAAATTGAAACCTACAGTCAACTCATAAACTGTGTATGTATCACACTTTATTGTATGACAAATTTTTGGCTGATATTTTGAATATTAAACATTGTAAAAACGTGAAACTTGGTCCACTGAAATATCCTAGGTAGAAACGTATGCAGCTAACATTTCAATTGTATTGATAAGATACATACAAAGTTATGTGAGTTATGGATTTTGATGTGCTTTCAACTGTGACGCTTTATTGCAGGTGTACAAAAATGCTAATTTAAGATAATGAAACAAAGTATCATCGTTATATTACCATTTTATTATTATAATGAAAAACACTACTGAAGAATAGCAGCAAAAGATATGAAACAAGCACAATTAAATTATTGGTGCTGTACCAATAATTTAGCCGACTAATTTGGAAGATGTTATGGTACCAGCAACTGTTTTGATCTTTTCCCACAGGGCAGCCTTCAATGAAAACTGGATAACAACTTAATACACTTTCCTCTTCATTATTGAACAGAACTGTTCGATAAGGTTTAGGTCAGCAAAACATATTTAGCCTTGGCTAAATATGAAGGAGCATTATCATGCATAAAAATCAATCACTGTCAATGTGAGAATGGCAGATCATATAACCATGCTGCAAAATGTTCCTCAAGAAATGCGGTGTACGAGTTGCTGGTGAGTTTGACACCTTCTAGAACTCAAACAGGCCTGACAAGTTCATTTCCTATGATTCCCGCCAAAAACCTGACACCACCACCTCCTTGTTGATGTTGAATGCGATGTGGGCGAGAGGCTCCAAGAGGTACCCAAAGTTTGGCCCATCCATCCTAATTCTGTCCTCATCCGTGAAGAGGACATATTGGAAGTTGGTTTTCATGAACTTCCGTGCCCAATCAATACGCTTCTCTTTGTGATTATTGTTCAGTATGGATCTAGCGATGCACTTAAACACTTCTGGCCTTCTCTTTAAGGATCCTACACCGGGTGCTTCTGGACAAAGGAGCAACTCCAGCACTTCCAAATATGGCAGAACTTGTGCTACTGAGGTCTTTTCTTATCTACCTATTTTTCAGATGTCACGCTGGGACACACTTCTTCTCATACCTTTATCTTGCCTTGGTTTGGTGATGGGATTTTACACATACGCTTTCAATTTTCTTGTATCCCGACCAAGCTATTGGGCTAATTCTCCAACAGTAAAGCCTTCTGCAAGACTTGCATCTTCTCTGTAGCTGTCAGACATTTCAGGGGCATTTTTGTACACCTGCAATAAAGCGTGACACAATTGAAAGCACATACAAATACATCAACATAACTTTGTATGTATCTTATCAATACAATTGAAATGTTAACTAACATGTGACTAACACCTAACAGAGAATGGCAACTGAGCATGAGATGAGAGAGAGAGAGTAGATAGTAAGGCTAAGAATGGAACTGAAAGGAAAGAATTCCAACATGAAATGGACATAAAAATGATGGAATTATATGGACTATTGGTAATCAGGAGGACAATTGGGACTATGGCTGAACAGAATAGGAGTCAGGATGGACCTAATAGAAGTGGTTTGTCGGAAGGATGATGATGATGAGTTTGGATGAGGGTGAGAACTAAGAAAGGGAAGAAAAAACAGTGTGAGATATGTGGATGTAAGAAAGAAGAGTAAAATTATTTACTCTCTGTATGAGTGAAGAGGAGAATATCAGAAATAAGAATGAGAGTGAAGAAAGTTTGACTGAGGGGGAAATGAATTTAAAGAGAATTTTTATATGTGAAATACCCAGAATGAGTAAATTTGATGTGTATAGTATGAAAAATGTAAGAATTCTTCCTAGAGTTTGAGCGATACTGCAGAACCAGAAGTATTGGATGACAGAGTTGGACAAATGTTTGGAAGGAAGAATGAAAGATTTCTATAGTTATTAATAGTGTGGGTGAGCCAAAATATGAGGTAGTAAAAGAAATATGATAGAACAGGTGATATGAATAAAAGGTTTGAAGTAGAGAAAAGTGAATGATTTTGGAAAGTCCAGAATGAACAAGAGTGAGAGAATAGATGTGTATGTACATAGATTGGAAAGCATGGCATGAAAGAGATGGCAATGAAAGTAATAATGATAAAACTACTGAAAAAGTTTTTTGAGTCCCTAGTTATATAGAAGAATGCATAAATGCTAAAAGAAAGAAGAAGAGATTGACAAATGAAGATTGGAGTGGGAGGATATGTTAGAAATAGTGAAAGATTAATAGTATGAAGAGTATGATAGATGATAGCGTGGTATGAATGAAGAAAATGATAGAATGGTATGAATGAAGAACAAAAGCAAGTAAATGTTAGAAAGAGGGGATCAAGGGAACAACAACCCCCACAATTTAAGACCTACCATGATGCTGCAAAGCCCAATCCAGTAGATGTGATGGAGAGTTTCCTCATCCAACATTATGGGAAGCTGCAAGAAATAGTGAAAATGCCTTTGCAGAGAAGTGTAGTATGAGTGAAGGAAGTCAGGAATAATAGGAGTGATGCAAGTAGAATAGTGTCGCAGGTATAAGAAGGTGGGATATGTTTTACAGTTTCATGTTTTGGCTGTAGTAAGATGGGGCATCTGGTAAAAGAATGTGAGCATCAGGAGTCAGATGTTATGGGTGGGGTGAAAAAGGTCTTTGATTAGGGAATGCCCAGAGAAGGAATGGTTCATAAGATAGCAGCTAGATATATGGAAATTGTGAACAGAAGGGGCACTTTGCATGTATGAGTATAGAAACGAAGCAGTTATGTGGACAGTGGGCACATAACTGTCCTCTGTGAATGTGAGTGATGTGATAGTTGGTATGCCTGGGGTAAAGGTTTTGACAGGAGTGAGTTATGAATGCATGAGTGTTATGATTGAAGTGTTTGTTTTTTATTGAATCAGGATGTAAGAGTTTGATGCATCGATATGTGTATGAAAGCATGAAGGACCAAGCGATTGTTGTAAAGTGTGGAGGAAGTTTAGTGGGCATTGAGAATCTCAAAGTCCAATTGACAGTTACGAGGGGCGGCCAATAGGTTTTGCGAATCGGTAGGGCAAAACAGGAGAAGGGGGAGGGCCGTTTGTTGGGGTGTTAGGAAAAGTTATGACAAGTCAGGACTTGCAGCTGCACGCTCCTGCCTCATCTATTTAAGAAGCAGTAGCTGATCGCAGATCGTCAGTCACAAATTTTTCAACAATGGAGAAGGTTGAGCACTGCGCAGTGATCAAATTTTTGACCAAGGACGGCAAGAATACAAGAGAGATCCATGAACGCATGGTTGCAGTGTACACCGACACCGCCCCTTCCTATGCAACCATTGCTCGCTGGAATAGGGAGTTCCGCTATAGTCGTGAGTCCCTTGAAGATGACCCCTGTCCAGGACGCCCATCAGACGTGACCAACGAGGACAATGTGGCCCATGTGGAGGAGGATGATCCTCGAAAATCGACGGGTGAAGGTCGAAGAAATCGAGCGAGAACTTGGAATATCACATGGAAGTGTTATCAACATCATCCATGACAATTTGGCCATGACCAAGGTCTCTGCTCGTTGGGTCCCTAGAAACCTCATGCCCCATGATCGACTTCAATGTCGTCAGAGTCCACAAGGCCAGAGTTGCACAAGCTGCCCTGCGCGAGTGCGGATTCAAAGAGCTCAACTATCCCCCCCCTACAGTCCAGATCTGGCCCCTAGCGACTACTTTTTATTCTGCCAGCTCAAGGCTACACTGCGTGGACGCCAGTTTGGGGACGATGAAGATGTCCAGCTCGCCGTCCAGGAGTGGATTGAACAGCAGTCGGGAATTCAAAGCCTCAGGGACAAGTGGCGCAAGTGCATTGAAGTCAAGGGTAGTTATATGAAAAATAATAAAACACTTTTCCTCATATCTCGTTTCCTTATATCCGAATTGCAAAACTTATTGACTGCCCCTCGTAGAATGCATGGGATGCAGATGAATGAATGGGAGTTCTGTATGATTGACAAAGTGAGTTGTGAGTATATGTTGATTCTTGGTTATGAGTTTATGAAAAAGATAGATTGGGTGTGCATCCCAGAGAGAGTAAGATTGAGAGAAAGCTAGGTAAGGATGGATGTTGGGAATTGTATATAGGTGATGATGGTAAGATAGGAGGTGTATTTAGTGAGATTGAAGTAGTTGCGAGGGAGACTAAGGTTGAATAAGGAAAGAATGTTTGAAGTGAAAGTAGAATGCAATGATCAATTGGGGATTCATTTGGATAGAAGTGGCATGCATGCATGTGGATGGAAAGAAAGCAGTGTATAAGGTACAGTGAGTGGCTTGTATATTTGATGGATTGCTGAATGTGCCTGATACCTTTGTGTGTGTGCAAGTATGTCTTGGATTGAGAGCTGTGCAGGTTGGTGCTGTTATGGGCCACTTGTCCAAAGTTAGTGATTGGATGAATGATGAATTGAGAGAGTAACAAGGAGTAACAATGAAAGGAAGTACCCTAGGAGACCTTACGGTCCATTCAAAGAGGGTACCTTTGGACTAGCAATCGAGCAGGCACATGGCTGCTCAATTGTTTTGCATCCCTAAATGGCCACTTTTCAAGACTGTCTAGTCTTGACTTGAACTGGTCAACATTCACTGTTGACAACTTCCACTGGAAGTGCATTCCACTTACCGCAGATACTGTAAGTGAAAAAATTTCCACACAGATTGCGGTTGTAACGCTTCAGTTCAAGTTTGAAGCCGTGATTGCGCGTTCTGTTCTCACTCAGTGTGAAAATATCCCGGTAGTTAACATTGTCAAACCCTTGAAGTATTTTGAAAACTTCAATGAGCTGACCACACAGTCTACGGGTTTCAAGCGAGAACAGATTTAATTCGCTTAGTCTATCCTCATAACTTTTATGTCGGATAGCGGGGATCAGCTTGGTTGCCCTGGCTTGTACGTGTTCCAACCTTGCGATATCCTTTCGAAATGAAGGACTCCAAAATTGTACGGCATACTCCAGGTGCCCAAAGGATGTAGCCTAACATCCTTTGGGCTTTCTTCTCTGCCTCGATGCACTGTTTCGAGAACTTGAGGTCACTAGTGATTGTTACACCCAAGTCCTTCTCAGTGTCACTCGATTCAAGAGCAGTGCCCTTAAGGTTATACTGAGATTGGGGGTTTTTGTGGCCGATATGCATCACTTTGCATTTGTTCACATTAAAAGGCATTTGCCACGTGTCCGACCACTCCCCAATCTTCCCAAGATCTTCCTGTAGGCGGGCAGTATTTCCATCCTTTGCAACATTCATACCAAGCTTGGTATCGTCGGCAAATTTGGAAATCTTGGCAACCATGTCACCGTCCATGTCGTTGACGTAGATGATGAATAGTAGTGGTCCCAGGACAGAACCTTGAGGCACCCCGCTAGTAACAGGCACCCACTCAGAAGCCTGTCCATTCAGCACCACCCGTTGCCATCTGCCACTTAGCCAGTTCTCGATCCAGCCGGCTACTTTTCCGTCTATGGCCAGCGCTCGCACTTTCCGGAGAAGGCGGCGGTGTGGTACCTTATCAAAGGCTTTCTGAAAGTCTAAGTACACCACATCCACCACCTTGTCCCAATCGTGCTCACTGAACAGAAAGTGGAAGAATTCCACAAGGTTCGTCAGGCATGACCGTTGCCTTCGGAAGCCGTGCTGGGAACTCCTCAGTAGCAGGTTTGACTCTAAATACGACGTCATTTTGTCCACCATGATGCTTTCCATGAGTTTACCGACTATCGAAGTCAGACTGATAGGTCGGTAGTTTGACGGTTGACTACGGTCTCCTTTCTTGAAGATAGGAGTCACCTCCGCTTCACGCCAGCCTCTAAGAACGCATTCGGTCAGGATTGACATGTTGAAGATTGCGCTCAGGTGTCATGACACTTGATCGCGCACTTCTTTCAACACTTTAGGTAGAAACCCATCCGGGCCAGGTGACTTATTCGTCCTTAGGTCACTGATCTTCTTTTTTATTTCCCCTTCGGTGAAGTCCATATCCTCCAGCTTCCCCCCCCCCCCCGAGTAGGAATCCATTGGCTGGGGGATGGGACCACACTCTTCAGTAAACACTGAAGAGAAGTAGTCGTTGATGAGGTTAGCATTTTCTGCATCTAAGTGCTTTAATGCCCCCTCCTCATTTCTCAAAGGGCCAATCGTTCGACGGATTGGTTTACGGCTGTTCACATATCCAAAAAACTCCTTGGGATTCTCTTTACAGAGTCTCGCCACTCGGAGTTCCTCAGACCGCTTAGCCGCCCTTATGCTGGACTTCACTCTCCTGGCTAGCCTCCGGTATTCGTCAAAGTCACCCGAGATCTTCGATTGCCGGTACACAGTTCTCTTCTTCCTAAGTAGATGGCCGATTTCTTGATTAAACCACTTTGGTTGAACAGAAGACCGAAGGGGACATTTCAGAGGGATGAAACGTGATTGAAGACTCATGAATGTGGTTTTGAAACTGTTCCACGAGTCTTCAACAACATCACACACTTCTAGCCTCGCGTCAGTCAGTCCAGCCTGAAGACCTGCAAAGTCTGCTCTTTTCAAATCGAGTTTCCTCGATTTACTAGTTGCAGCCCCTGCCTTCGGGACTTTGAATACAAATCCAATTAGTCGGTGGTCACTGCCACCGAGCTCTTCGCCAACAGAGAGGTCCTCAACGATGTCATCCTCAGAGGTGAAAACCAAGTCGAGGATATTGTCTCCTCTCGTTGGCTCTCTCACCCATTGAGTCAGGAGCTCGTTGTTCGCGAACTTCAGGAGTAGTGCGTTCTCGCTACAGGGTTCTCTGTGGCAAGAACGCACTACTCCTGGAGAGGTAATATGATTGAAAGAACATTTGACTGACAGTGAGAGAGGATATGTATAGAACATTGTTTGAACGAAGGAGGGTGTGTTGACTAAGGGTGATTTTGATTTTGCAAAAGCTCTGCTCCTGGAGTTTAAGATAGTCTTGAGGAATGATACTCCGATTTATCAAGAGACCTCTGCACTTCCCTCACCCGGTAGCTGAGGATATTGGACTTTGAACCCCCTATTATAAATTGAGTTCTGACCCCTGTGAAAAGTGTAAAGATATATAGTATCCTGCCACAACCCCACTCATTCCAGTACTGGGATCAGTAACATCTGCGAAGACCCCACAGACTGGGACACTCAACAAGAATGTGCTGAACAGTCTGTGGGACCACATCTCCATCTTCTTTGCCAGACATCCCAGAGGGCTGATCAGATTCCTGCCATGTACTCAGTGTGGGGAAGAGCAAAATGCTGATCTGGTTAACAAGTCATCAAGGACTCTTTGGCACCCTCATTTCTTGCAATCCCTACATGTCCAGTTATCCGGCGGAAGACAATCTCATCATCCACCCATCTTGAAGTAGCCGTGGCATCAGAGATACTGCAAACTAGGGTACACAGAGATTCCAATGCATCAAGAGTACTTAAAGTTAATATACATATCTATAATGAAATATTTTTCTCATAGGTGCATAGTTTTAGAATCTTTTGTAGGGGTGAAAAAGTAAATGTCTTTAAAAATTCTAATTACCAAAAGATATTTATAATGATAAGATAATAGCTTGAATAAAAGTTAATAATTAAAAATGTTATCTTACTGGGGAACTTTGCATTTTTTACAAGTCTGAAGTCCTTCTTGAAATTCCCCAAGATGAATTTGGGCAACCACCTTGCATTGCCATGCTTTCACTTCAGTGTCAAGCTCGGAGAGAACTGCAGAGAGATCAGAGGAAGTTACTCATTATTAGCTTACTATATTATGAATACAACAATCATGCGCCACTTTAATCATAGCTAGAGATGACAAAAAAAAGGTAATTCGAATAAGAGTGGCACATATTTTAGGCAACTAAAGCCTGTAAGACTTCTTCATATCATTTTTATAGTGTCCTAGAACTAATATTTCAATGGACGAGAGATTCTATCTCACTTTATATAAAGTAACAAAAAGACAACCTTTAACCCGATTCTGCAACTCAAGAATTTTTCCATAACACCATCTTGAAATGCCACAGACTGCCTAATTTATGCTTGCTTGTTTAGTGTGAGAATAATTTCAACTTTAAAAAAAAAATTAATATAAAATTATACTAAACATTCGTAAATAGCATACTACCCCTAACCTTCTACATCGTTGCTAGGAAAATAAAAAGTAACTAATTTATTAAGATTATAAACAATGTTTTAAAATTCTAGGCAATGATTTATAAGGTTAGGGCAGCAGGTTATTTAAGCATATTTAGATTTAGTAATTCTACAAATTAATACCAACAAATTGTGTAATGTGAATGTTCTTAGGTTCTGATCAGTGGTGTATAATTTTATAGATGGCAGGTTATCTAAACCGGCTTAGTTTTGGTAACTACAGATTAATGCCACAGAAGCAGCAGATTGTATTACTAAATATGCTTAAATATCTTACTACCCCTAGTGTTCTACATCATTGTTTGGAAAATAAAAATTAATAGTAACATTAAAAACAAACATGCAAGCGTAAATTAGGCTGTGTCATGGCATTTCAAGATGGCACTGTGGAATAATTTTTGAGTTGTAGAATTGGGTTGAAATATTGACTTTTTGTCACATTCTAAAGCACTATAAAAAGAAGTATTACAGGCTTTATTTACCTAAAACACGTGTCCACTCTTATTCAAAATTACCCCCAAAAGTTTGTTCTGCAACTTTACGAGCAAAACTACAGATAATAGAAATTGACTGATTACCTTAACTTTGAATACTATATATACGAAAAAATATAGGGTAAATATTTTGGGGGGAGCTATATCAAATGAGAATAATCTTTAGCTTAAGATGGGAAAACAGTACACAAGTAAGTAAATTGTCTCTGAAAAATAAAGTGAGTTATGGGCTTATTTTTTGCCTCCCTCACAATGGCCTCAAAATGAGGGGAAAAAAAATTTGATAAGGGTTTTAGTGCTGATCTGCACTAATTTAAGATGTCTTCGATTCCTTGGTTGAGGCCTATAGTTAAGTGAAGAATCTGAACTACAGGTATTCACAGCATATATGAGCCACTGTAAAGTAAACCAGAATTTGGTCTCTGGTAACTTAACAGGGTAAAATGATATAATAGTCACATTCTTTGGCAGGAGATGAAACAATTTGAAGGTGGGAGGGATCTGGTTATTTATATTTTTGGAATTATATATAGAGGTAGGTAATAGTGCAGAATAGTATCATAATCTAGTAATCCTGTGGATGCAGTTTTTTATTATTGTATATTATGGGTGATTTGGATTTTTATAGGGGCGATTACAATAAATTATGGAACTTGCTAAATCAGATTAGTTGGGATATAGAATTCAGGGGAAAGAATACTTATGAGATGTGGGACACTTTTAAGACTATATTAAAACCAGTCCAGGAGCAGTGTATTCCAATGAAGGCTATTAGGAAGGTATGTAGGAAGCCATTGTAGTAGAATCAGGAGATAACTAGGAAAATTTGTGAGAAGAAAAGGGCATACCAGAGATTACAGAGAGAAAGTACTTCTGACAATTTAAATCATTATAGGTCAAGCAGAAATAAGCTAAATAAGATTATTAAGAAGAGCAAAATGGCAGCAGAAATTAAATTAGCTCAAAATAATAATAATAAAGATCCAAGAAAATTCTTTAGCTATTATAGAATTAATAACAAATCTAACAGTGATCAAATAGGGCCTATTAGATATGAAGAGGTTTTGAAAGAATCTGAAGAGGAAATAGTAGAGGTTCTTAATGATCATTTTTCTTCAGTATTTACAGAAGAGAATCAAGATAGATTAATTGATAATAATTCTAACCTACTCTTAAATACATTTAAATTTGGTCTACCTACTACCCTCGGCGGCAATTTGTTCCAGAAGTCTACCACTCTATTGGTGAAAAAATATTTTCTTAAATCCAACCTACACCCTTGCTTTTTAATTTTCAAGTGGTGACCTCTAGTCCGATTTCTATCATCTAACTCAAAAAACTTGCTAACATCCAATTTATCTGTCCCAGAAAAAATTTTAAAGAGCTCAATCATATCCCCTCTCACACACCTCCTTTCGAACGAGAACATATTTAATATCCCCAGTCTATCTATATATTCAAGGTGCCTCAGGGAAGGAATAATCTTTGTTGCCCTCCGTTGCACTGACTCAAGAAGGTTAATCAATATCGTGTCTAAAATGTGGGGACCATGCCTGTATACAGTACTCTAGATGTGGCCTAACATAAGAGTTATAGAGTTTAAGAATAACCTCCTTACTTTTGTAACTGACATTTCTCTTAATGAAACCCAGCACTCTATTTGCCCTATTTCTTGCTTCAATACACTGCTTAGAAAACCTTAATGACTTATCTATTACTACTCTTAGATCTTTCTCATCCTCTACTGAGCTTAGCCAATGCCCATCCATTTCATAGTTAAATTCTCTATTATCTTTCCCCATGTTAATAACTTTGCACTTATCAAGGTTGAAAGTCATTTGCCACTTATGTGCCCAGGATAACAATTTATTTAAGTCTCCCTGCACTTTAAAATTATCATCAATATCTTTAACTACAGCTGCTAATTTGGTATCATCCGCAAAAATTGACACTTTATTATTAACTGCCTCCCCAAGATCGTTTATATAGATGACAAATAATAATGGACCGAGAACTGATCCCTGAGGAACCCCACTGATAACATCCCTCCACTCTGACTTTACACCATTTAGCACTACCCTTTGCTTCCTGTCTTTCAGCCACTCAGCTATCCAATTTGAAACACCCCCACATATCCCAATCATTTTTAATTTATGAACTAGTCTCCTATGTGGTACCTTATCAAATGCTTTACTAAAATCCAAGTAAATTACATCCGCATTCTCTCCCTTATCTACTTGATTTGTTACAAACTCCAGAAAGTCTAGTAAATTAGTCAAACATGATCTACCTGATCTAAACCCATGCTGAGCATCGCTGATTAACCCCTCCCTCTCTAGATGTTGGCAAATAGAGTACTCTAAATATGGCCTGACATAAGAGTTGTAGAGTTTAAGGAGAGCCTCTTTACTCTTGTAATATATCATAATATATCCTAGCACCCTATTTGCTCAATTTTTTGTCTCAATACAGTGGTTCAAAAACTTGTGACCTATCTACTACTATGCCTAAGTCATTCTCATCCTCAACTGAATTCAGTCAATACCATCCATGTCATAGTTAAATACCCTATTATCCCTTTCCATGTTAAGAACTTTGCATTTTTTAAGGTTAAAAGTCATCTGCCACTTCTGAGCCCAAGCTGATAACTTATTTAAGTCACCCTGCACTTTAAAGCTACCCTCAACTTCTTTGACTACAGCTGCCAATTTAGTGTCATCAGCAAAAATTGACACTTAGCGCTATTTACAGCCTAATCAAGATCATTTATATAAACTATGAATAATAAAGGGCCTAGAACGGATCCCTAAGGTACGCCACTGATAATGTCCCTCCACTGTGATCTCACCCCATTCAGCACAACTCTCTGGTTCCTGTCTTTCAACCATTCAGCTATGCAATCCAAAACTCTACCACATATCCCATGCATTTTTAATTTGTGAACTAGTCTCCTATGTGGAACCTTATCAAAAGCTTTGCTAAAATCTAAGTAAATTGCATCAACATTCTCTCCCTTATCTAATTGTTTAGTTACATAATCCATAAATTCCAGTAAATTTGTTAAACACGATCTAACTCTTCTAAACCCATGCTAAACCCAATTTTGTAACTAAATAATTAGATACTCACTGAGTAATAATTAGAGTCTAGAGAGAACTAAGCTCACGTGTGCCTATTTTCTAAATGTCTGGCTAGGGCCAACTTAAAACTACGAACTGACTGGCAATTCACCACTTTAGATGGTAAATTATTCCAATCATGTAAAGTGAGTATGTCAAATAAACCCACCTTCAACACATTTTTATGCCTTTTAATCTGTATACAAAAATCATGACAAGTACAATGACTCTGAACTTTACTCTTGAGGCTGAAAAATTGTTTTCTGTCCAATTTATCAAATCCATTCAGAATCTTGTAAACCTCTATAAGTTCACCTCTACGGCTTCTTTCTTCTAAAGTTGTAAGTAAGACCTAGTTCCTTCAATCTTCTTTCATAAGGGAAGTATCTGATTTCTGGAACATAACATAATTTCATGGATGACAAAAGCCACAAGGGCCTATCAAAGGTCATCCGCTTTTTGTTTTTGACACATTCCTGTGTATGGTTTGAATTGTATATTGTAGATACATGATTTGACACAATCCTATGGATACATTTTGTGGGTGGGTTTTGACAGATGCCGATGACCTTTGATAGGCCCTTGTGGCTTTTGTGATCTGTGAAATTATGTTATATTATGTTAAGTAATTTTCAGGGGTTTCGTTCTTTCTATATATATCCCACTTATTCAATCTCGCTCTAGCTATATCTCTGTTCATCTACTTTTGGTTAGACTGAGGTTACTAAATATGTTCTCATTTGAAAGAAGGTATGTGAGGGGAGATACGACTGAGCTTTTTAAAATATGTTCTGCAGGTATAGATGTTGGATTTTAGCAAGTTGAATTGGAAGGTAGTAATAGGACCAGTGGTCACAACCTAAAAATTAAAAAACAGAGGTGCAGGTTTACCCAGGTTGGATATCAGACCTGAATATCATCAAGGTAGGTAAAAGGTAGCACGTGTTTCGTAGAGCTCTCTGAATATTTTGATTATTTGATATACTTTGGTGTGTGACATAAACATAAATATTAAGTTATTAGATCATATATTTGGTTAATATAACGAAGTTAAATTGTGGTTATTTTGTTTTGGTGAGAAAGTGACTTTTGTTTACTTTGGTGGCCATCTTGATTAGCAGGTTTTAAACTTGCACGCACAAATTCGGGTCAAATTCTTGTTGTTTGTAAGTTTTTGTTTCTATTATTGTTCTTGTTTAAGTATGGCTGACTGTTTGGATGTAGAGAGAGTATGTCTTTTGAAAGTAGTGTGTATGTAGTGTGCGATGTCTGTGGTGTAGAGAGGAGAGTGAATGTGTATGAGTGCCGTGTATGTGCTTTGACTGAGGTGAGTCGATTACGTGCGGAATGCTTGAGACTGAACGATTTAGTGTCTGAAGTGAGAAGAGATGCAAGTGTACGTTTGAAGAGTCAGATTGGGACCAGGAGGGAGGAAGTTAGGCCTAGAACAGGGACTGGAGAGAAAGCAGTAAGTGAAGTAAGTGATGATGAGTGGTGGGTGAAAGTGAACAGAATAGATAAGTTAGGACAGGTTAGGTGTGTGAATGAGAGGGACATGGAACCTGTTAGGCTAACTAACAGATTTGATGCCCTGAGAGAGGAAGAATTTAAAAGAGATTTGACTGGTGTGGCAGTGCATGAAAGTAGAATAGGAGGTCGAGTGAGTGAGAGCAGGAGGGAGGGTAATACTAGGCCTAGAGAGAATAGGAGAATGACTGAGGTGATTGTGATGGGTGACTCTCAGATTAGGTATTTAGATAGGAAGTTGAGTGAAAGTAAATGGAAGGGAGTGAGAGTTTGTCTGCCGGGTGCTGGTGTAAATGATGTGTGTGAGAGGTATGATAGGTTGGTGTCTGGGTGTGAGAGGGAAGCAGTTGTGATTACACATGTCGGAGTAAACGATGTAAAGAAGGTGGGTACTTGTGAGATACGACAGCGGTATAAAAGGCTGATTGAAAGAATGTGTGAAAGTAGAGTAAAAGGCGTTGTTTCAGGTGTGCTTCCGAGAATGGATGTGGGGATGGAATGGTTGTCTGGTGCAATGGGGTTGAATGAATATGTGAAAGGTTTGTGCGAGGAGTCAGGATTGGTATTTGTAGATGTTTGGAGTGGGTTTTATGGGAATAGTGGTTTGTATGCGATGGATGGACTCCATCTGAGCCGAGATGGGGTTGAGGTTTTGTGGCAGGAATTAGATACTGTTATTAGGTCTTTAGAGGCGGGAAACTAGATTTTGATAGTGGTCAGGGAAATTTAATGGCTCAAAGTGAGGCAGGGAAAGGAAGCAAACACAGATTTGTAGAAGGTAGGCAGGCTAATGGAAGTGCTTTAGGGTTAAACTACTTGAGTAGTGATAGTGGTCAGGAAAATACAAGAGTACAGGGTCGGGGAAAGAGAGAAAGGAGATGCAGAGGAGATAGGCCCTCAGGTGCTTCAGAGATAGGTGGGCTGAGTTGTCTTTACACAAATGCTCGTAGTCTTAGAAATAAGAAGGATGAATTATTTAGTTATATCATTCATGAAGATATAGATATAATATGTATAGTTGAATCATGGGTTAATGAAAATTATATTTAATGATAATGTCAGTGAATTTGAACTAGAAGGTTATACTATGTACATTAGTCAAAGGAGAGATAGGACTGGTGGTGGGTTGATTATTTATATCAGAAATAGTATTTCTTCAAATCTAAATAACTTTATAAAGCAAGGAGAAGGTGAATCATTATGGATAGATATTAAGGTTGGTAAAAATAGGAAAATACACTTGGGAGCTTTTTATAGATCACCAGGACAGACTGATGTATCGATGAGTTAATGATTAGGGAAATAAGTAAAGGATGCAAAGAAGATACAGCTATTCTTGGTGACTTTAATTTAACTTCTGTATACTGGGAAAATATGATAGGAAGAGATAGAGCAAGTTGTAAGTTTATGGAGTGTTTTGAGGATAACTTTTTGACCCACTTTGTTAATAAGCCAACAAGGGGTGCCAATATATTAGATCTAATTCTTTCAAATGATGATCACTTAGTTCAAGGATTGAGTGTAGGGGAATCATTGGGAAACAGTGATCATCAGATGGTTCGGTTTAATTTGCAAATAGTTAAGGGTAGAACAACGACAAACTCCACAAAAATTCCAAATTTTTATAGGGGAGATTACGATAAATTACGCAGCATGCTAAATCAGATTAGGTGGGATATAGAATTCCATGGAAAGAATACTTATGAGATGTGGGATATTTTTAAGACTATATTAAACATGGTTCAGGAACAGTGTATTCCGATGAAGTCTATTAGGAAGAAATGTAGGAAACCATTATGGTGGAATCAAGAAATAGCTAATAAAGTTTCAGAGAAAAAAAGGGCATACCAGAGATTACAAAGTGAGAGTAGTTTAGATAATTTAAACTATTATAGGTCAACCAGAAATGAACTAAATAAGATTATTAAGAAGACCAAAAGGACAGCCCAAATTAATTTAGCTAAAAATAATAATAAAGATCCTAAAAAATTCTTTAGCTATTATAGAATCAATAATAAAGCTAACAGGGCTAAAATAGGGCCTATTAAATATGAAGGGGTTTTGAAAGAATCTGATGAGGAAATAGTAGAGGTCCTTAATGATCATTTTGCTTCAGTATTCACAGAAGAGAAACCAGTTAGATTAATTGATGATAATTCTAGGTCAAGGGAAGTAGTGATAAATTCTATTAATATAGACAGAGAAGAAATTAAAGGGCTTATAATTCAGTTAAATACTAGTAAGGCATCTGGCCCTGACAACATTCATTTTAGGATACTCAAAGAAGGTGTAGAAAGTATTTGCGGTAGCTCTTGAGAAGATATTTATTAGATCACTAGAGTCTGGAGAAATACCAAATGATTGGAAATTGGCAAATGTAGTGCCAATTTTTAAAAAGGGAAGCAAAGAGGACCCAAATAACTTTAGACCGGTAAGCTTAACTTCTATAGTCTGTAAAATTCTTGAGAAGATGGTTAAGAAGGGAATTTCTGATCATCTAGAGAGTAGCAGGTTAATTAATGATGCTCGGCATGGTTTTAGAAAAGATAGATCGTGTTTAACTAATTTACTGGATTTTATGGATTATGTAACTAAAGAATTAGATAGGGGAGAGAAAGTTGATGTGATCTACTTAGATTTCAGCAAAGCTTTTGATAAGGTTCCACATAGAAGACTAGTTCATAAATTAAAGCTGCATGGGATATGTGGGAAAGTTTTAAATTGGATAACTGAATGGCTGAAAAATAGGAAACAGAGAGTTGTACTGAATGGAGTGAGGTCAGAGTGGAGGAATGTTATTAGTGGCGTACCTCAGGGATCAGTTTTAGGCCCTTTATTATTTATAATCTATGTAAATGATCTTGGGCAAGGTGTAAATAGCAAAGTGTCAATTTTTGCTGATGACACTAAATTGGCAGCTGTAGTCAAAGAGGTTGAGGGTAGCTTTAAAGTGCAGGGTGACTTAGATAAGCTGTTAGCTTGGGCTCAGAAGTGGCAGATGACTTTTAACCTTAATAAATGCAAAGTTATTAACATGGGGAGAGATAATAGGGAATTTAGCTATGAGATGGATGGATATTGGCTTAATTCAGTTGAAGATGAGAAGGACTTAGGAGTGGTAGTAGATAGGTCACTGAAATTTTCAAAGCAGTGTATTGAGGCAAAAAATAGAGCAAATAGGGTGCTAGGTTACATTAAAAGAAATGTTAGCTACAAGAGTAAGGAGGTCATCCTTAAACTATACAACTCTTATGTCAGGCCACATTTAGAGTACTGTATACAGGCATGGTCACCACATTTTAGACATGATATAAACTTATTAGAGTCAGTACAAAGGAGGGCAACAAAAATAATACCATCCCTGAAGCACCTTGAATATGAAGATAGACTGAGGGTATTAAATATGTTTTCATTTGAAAGAAGGTGTGCGAAGGGAGATATGATTAGATTTCAGCAAGTTATTTGAGTTAGAAGGTAGTAATAGAACTAGAGGCCACCACTTAAAGATTAAAAAACAGAGGTGCAGACTGGATGTTAGAAAATATTTTTTCACTAACAGAGTGGTGGATTATTGGAATAGTTTGCCAGCTGAGACTGTAGACAGCCCAAACTTGAATGTTTTCAAGCGCAGATTGGATGATTATATGGGGATGGAGGGTTAATTTCTTACTTTTTGGTATGTGGATGTTTCTTGACTCATTCCTGTGGATGCAGTTTCTTTTTATTGTATATTTTGGGGGACTTTGATTTTGTTTTTGACAGACTCCTATGGAGGCTTTAAATTATATATTGTAGATGCATGGTTGGACATTCCTATGGATGCATTATATGGGTGGGATTTGATGAATACGGATGACCTTTGTTAGGCCCTTGTGGCTTTTGTCATCCGTTAAATTATGTTATGTTATGTTATGGGCGGATGCGATTTAGCTTATTTTGAGGGTCAGCTCATCGGGGGGATGGGCCTATGATGATCTGAGATTTCAATCATTTGGGGGGGAGTCGGGGGGGCTGTCCAGTATATAATTGGAAATCACCATAAACTTTGTCAAGATAGATTTCAGCTCAGAAAAAGGAGTTAGGAAAAATAGCCCAAAATAAGCTATGACTCAGATCCGGCCATACTCTACACAATTACCGAAGGTAGATCATTTATATCAGAACTGAAGCATTACTGAGATCCTATGTAAACATGTAGATTGGTGGCTCGGCTGAAAAAGTGGATTTTTGTTTGTTTATATTTTGTTCACCACTGCCTCAATATTCCTGCGCGTTGGAGTCCTATTTGAAATATACCCAGCACCATTTTCTCTATAAAAATGCCCGAAACAAACCAAACGAAAAACGCTATATTGGGGGGGCTGTGCCCCCAGATCCACCCAATTGATTGAAATTCAGGATCATCATAGGGTGGTCCCTCATTGTGTTTACCCCCACACAAGCCGTCCCCTTAAATTTACTCCCAAAACGTGAAACATATTGGAACACAGATGAAATAGTTTACATCCCATCGTTTGAGCCACCAATCTACATATTTACCAGATCCTAACCTACCTAATCTTAAGGTAGGAAAATATGGGTGGATGCGATTTTAGCTTATTTTGAGGGTCGGCTCATCAGGGGGATGGGCCTACGATGATGAGATTTCAATCATTTGGGGGGGTCTGGGGGGCTATCCAGTATATAATCAGAAATCGCCATAAACTTCGTCCACATAGATTTCAGCTCAGAAAAAGTAGTTAGGGAAAAAAAAAGAGCCCAAAATAAACTATGACTCGGATCTGGCCATACTTTACACAATTACCGAAGGTAGATCATTTATGTCAGAACTGAAGCATTACCGAGATCCTAACCTACCTAATCTTAAGGTAAGAAAATGAAGATAAAATATATCTTAAAATATAACTTAAAAGACATGGGTGAAAGATATTGAAACATCATGCGTAGCCGGCCCCTCGACTCTCAAGACCATCGAGGAACTGGGTCGGCGTATCAGGGCGGAGACCGGCGAGCCACGCGAGACCTTGTGGCTGAAGCAAAGGATTGGCATGGCCATCCTTCGCGGCAATGCGCTATGCGTGCTGTTGGCCGGGAGACACGAAGACAAGGACCACCTATCCCAATTAACCTGATCTGCTGATTTTTGAAGAACTACTTTATTACTTTGGTTTTTTTTGGGGGGGGGGGGGGCAAATGATTTATACTATATTTTTTAATGTTTATAATAAATATTCCTATTGCTCAAAAAAAAAAAAAAAAAAATTTGTCCTTTTCTCCAGAGGCTTGTTACATCATAGTATCGGCAAATGATAGCTTTATATAATGAAAATAATGCATCCAAGTTCTAACACCTCAAAAAGTGCTTTGCTTGCCGAATAAATAATTAGATTTAAATACACCTATAGAATATTTTGTACCTTCTACTTGTTCCTTTAACGAATTACCGAATAATATTTCTAAAGGTTATGGTCCTAATGTGTATATTACCAAGAGTTTTTCAACTCTACTTAACAGATCCTACAAGCGGGTGAGAATTAAAGGTGGATAATCTATGACTTACTCTTGTTAGCAGTTTTATTAACTTTAGCATAATTTTGATTTTCAATTAACTTTTTAAGTTCTGTATAGTAACCCCTAATTCTTAAGTCCTGCTCATCACGCATTATTATTTTTCATTAAGTGAGTGAGCTTAATTTGTGACTGAAGTAAAAGTAGAATAAATTGAGTGAAATGGAACCCTAATGGAATAATAAGGTGCGATGTTGATGTGGAGGTATTGCCTTTTGCTTAACTTTTTTCTTAAGTTTTAGCTTGTTGTAGCTGGTCTTTATAACGAAGGAATTGTTGATTACCTCACCCTCATCATTTTCCGCACCCAATATCATTTGTTAATGCCACATAATTAAGATGCCGTGTATAAAATGTAAATAAAAAGGATATGACTTTAAAGAGACGCCCGAAAAGATAAGAACGCCTGTCTTCTATTACAATAACTAACTTTCATAACTTTTTCCTGGAAAAAATCCGAGCTTTCCAGAATTTGTGTACGATAACCTACAGGTATAAATTACATACACTGTAGGTAAGGTTTTTGCAATTTTTTATGAATAAAACGAAATTTTTAAGTATATAAGCAATTTACTAGAAAAAATTAAGTGTAAATGATCCAAAAGCTTAGGTTTCCTGTAGTTGTAACCGCATTGTTTACATAGGGTCTAACTTCAGTTCAATCTCGTATATGTAATGTCATTTTTCTTGTCGGTGAGATCCAGATAATACTAATTCTCCATCATCAAGATGTTCTTTCAATTGTAGCAATTGCTGAAACTGTCGAGCGCTCCAAAAGTATAGTCTATGATGTCCTGTCAACTTATGATAAAAAAGGCTTACATAAGGCGTCTAAATCAACCGCTAGGCCAAGGAAAACCGAAAAACGTAAGACCAAGTCATTACGCAAATTGTTGTGAAGAACCGTTTAAAGCCAACTGGAGCAGTTTCCCGAGAAATTAGTCAGACTTTTGCCATTAATGTCTCAAGGCAGACTGTGTCACATCGATTGGGGAAGACAGTCTTTATGTTCGCTCGCGCGCGAATAAGCCAAAGATCAGTCCGAAAAACAACAAGAAGGCTCCTCTTGCATTCACTACTGATCCTGTACATGGATGGATAACCAATGGAGTCAAATGCACAAAAGTGACGTATCTAAGTTCAATTTCTTTCGGTCCGATGGCAGGAGGTTTGTCTGTCGCAGAACAGGCAAAGAATTGTCTGTTAATTGCACCAAAGAAGTCTGAAGTTTACCCGGGGAAGTGTCATGGTTTGGGGTGTGATTTTGGTAGAAGGCACTGTGTCACTTGTGTGTTTACGGAACATGTGGCGCCCAATTGCAAGGTGGAGTAGATCCAACAAGGAACATCACAAATGAGCACCCCGTTGGCCCTATGAAATTTTGAAATTGGGCACGTAAATTGAACACTGAAATAATATGCCATGTTGTAACAATGAACTGATGTGGAACAAAGGAAATATTTGTAAATAATGTTAAATCGCAATTTAATGTGTTGTAATGATGCAAGCGTAATCGTTGGGTTTCCAATGAATGTACAAACATACACACTTTAGGAAACAGATGGGAGCCGAAGGTCTGGACACAGATAACAGAGGCAGTGGAAAACAGCTGGACACATATAGGACGGAATCTGATCTGAACAGCCAGAGTTTACATGAACCTGTGTAAGGACGAAATCAATCTTTCTATGGATGTCGGCTTAATAAGCCCGGTCAGGAGGCCAAATGCAAATACTCTCTTAGTGCACGCTGAACATGCATACACCCTTTGACTCCGCTCAGCAGTCTTAGTATAGAACACACGCACCCGATAAGCTCTGCCCCGCGTTCAGATTAAGAGAAGAGAGGTCATGCCCCCTTAATTGACGTTGGTATAAATAGACGGGCTGAAAGATTCTCATCATTATTATTCTCATTCTGATTTGTATATTAGTAGCGTTATTATTATTAGCATCATGAGTCCGTTACTCGTCATCAATCCATCCGTCCATAGTCCCAACATTCTGACGCAGAAGGAGACTTACAGGAAAAACTGAACATTTACACTGATAGTCAATCCAAAGGCGTGAGCGCACAAACGAACCACGGAAAACTATACAATTTCGCTTGCATAAACTGAGGTAGCCCTAAGCCGAGATTAAAGCCTACAAAACCGTCATTTTGCTTCCGATTCCTTTCCTATGCCAATCAATAACCAGATTACCATTCGAACTCAACCTACAACGGGTTACCCGAAAGAACACTTTGTAGTCAGACCAGACTCGACTGTAAGGTCGCCTTAACCGCCTTCGCCCGATACCCATACGCTGGTAACCCATTGTAACCCCCAAACTGATGACCATCTATAAACACAGTAAATACACAAGTGTACGAGGAAGTGCTATGACAACATGCTTTTCCCCATTTGATAGTCTTCGAATCTAAACCTGCAAAATTCCTGCAGTAATACGCCTCCTGTCGCATGGTTAACTCGATTAAAACCTTCATGGACGATAAGTACGTGGGTGTTATTAGCTAGCTTGCACACAGTCGGGACTTAAATCGAATTTAAAATGTTTGGAAGACGCCCAGAGATATGGCTAAAGCGATGAATCCGAAAACAGTTCAACAGTTCTAGGAAGTTCTTCTAGAGGAATGAAGAATACTGCACAAGTGTCAACGGTTGGCTCGTTCTTCTAGCAGATCTACGAGTATAAATATCATCAAGAATAAAGGCCTCCGCACTAAATGTTAATAGCTTAATATTTTTACATATGTTTTCCACTGATATCTTAATTGTTGTATTGCAATAGAAATTTGTTTACGCAGTCTCATCGATCATTTTAGACTCTTAAATTTGATAGTAAACTGTTTATCTGCTAACAACTATCATTTTATCCATCTCAATTTGCATAGCTGGACGCGACTTTGCGACTTTGCCGCCGGAACTGGTGTGACTGCGACTCTATTTTTGACCCCTCCAGTGCAACTTGCGACTTTTCGACTGCGTCTTTTATTCCGCAGTGCGCTTCCACTAAATTACAAAGGAAACTTTAGCGCGATAACAGAAACATGCTTTTATAAGGTAAAAAAATACATATTTATTATTTTTTAATTTTTTAGTTAAAACACTGCCTAAACTAATATCCACAGGTCCTCCTCCTCCTCCTCCTCCGCCTCCTCCTCCTCCTCCTCCTCCTCCTCATCCTCCTCCATGTCCTCCTGGCCCATCTTCTCCTCCAGGAGGTGCATGTCCCTTTGAGGAACACAACCACTCGCAGGGTGGCGTCGGAAAAGAAAGAAATGATGAAATAAGAGATTCGATCGGCGAAGGACATCACTCTTAACCATTACCGGTTTAAGTTACTAAACAATCGAGATTTTCTAAATTCATAGGGTGGTATAATGGATTAAGAGAAAGATAAAACCATGAGAGCTTAATAGGCTATATCAATATGATCTTTAAATTTAGAACCAAGGCCTAGTCTACGTACGATGGTCCAATTTTTACTTATATTGTTTAATTTTAGGCATGTTAAAGGTAGAATGCTGTTAGATTTTAAATACTTCTTACACTTCACAGTAATTTTTGGGTCTTAGCCACAAGAAAGGTATAAGCACATATTAAAATACAAGAAAATGAGATTAATTCGCACGATGAACGCCACAAGGCATAACACGTTATCGAAAAGTGTATGTAATTTTACTAATTTATAATAAAATTCAGAGTGACACACTTTTTTTTGGTACTTTTAGGTAGTTTCATGTAACGTGTCTCATATAATGTGAAGAAGAATTTAATTTATCGTAAAAGGAAAGTTAAAGATCAGTTAAAAATAAAGTTAGCTGTTACCAACTCAAATTTGATATTTTTAGCCAAATCGGGATTTAAAACAGCCGCGGCAATTTCTTTCAAAAAAGTCGTCTTTGTTCCTATTCAAAGTCGCGGAAAATTGGCGGAGCCACTTTGCTTAGTCTGACTTTTTTAAAACGTTTGCGACTTTCGACTTTGCAACTT
This sequence comes from Ceratothoa steindachneri, assembly GCA_963969495.1. Lineage (NCBI taxonomy): Eukaryota > Metazoa > Arthropoda > Malacostraca > Isopoda > Cymothoidae > Ceratothoa > Ceratothoa steindachneri. The sequence continues at coordinate 121,035,102 of OZ018331.1, forward strand.
CGAAATTCATAGTGCGGCAAAGTCGCAAAGTTGCAAAGTCGCAACTCGTTGCCGCAACACCCAGCTCTGCCAATTTGCATAACACTTACCCATAAATTGTTTATAACTTTAGGTTGCAGTACATCAATTTTAGAAACATTTGGGTTTCTTTGGCAAAAGTAATGGAAGACATTGTGGTAGGAATACATATATACTAATCTTTTTGGACGGTACTGTATGTAAAACTATTGCTTTTTCTCTTATACTTGCCACCTCCCCGGTCCCCCTTACAGACACTTTTAAAAATATTGCCGTCACCATTGAATGTCGGCTATGACTCAAAGTCTGAATTTCTAATGTCTGAGAATTTTCTTTCTGCCTTGTACGTAACTAACCTGCATGAGATTGTCATTCACATTTCTGTTACCTCCTACTTTTATTCCTGTACTTCCTTTCTTCTTGCATCACAACATTTCACTTTTCGTGAACTCCGACTATTTCAAAATTTTGCTCCGCCCCATACCTCTATTATCTGTGATACTATCCCTGGCCCAGAAAAACCTACGTCTAGGAGCTCCATTCCTTCTTGATTTTCCTAGTCTTCGATTTATCTGTGGAAAGTCGCTAGTTTGTTGTTGTTTTTCGTTATTTGTTATTTCATTGCTTCCAAAATTGTATAAATTCACATTTGCTATAAGTGTTGTAGATAGAGGAGAGTAGGAAAGGGGGCAAAAAAAAAATAATAGCGTAGGCGAGTTGCGAACAGCTTTCCGCGTCGCTGGAACACTGTTAGCCAGCAGCGAATCCACTCGGCCATCCTGAGTCTCAAAAAAGAGTCATTCAAACGAAGCTTTTAAGCCGCTCACCTGCACTTCTCGTACGCTATAGTGTTCACTGTTTACAAACGTCATTGTTTTTCTAGTAAGTTGTTTCTTCCTCTGCATTGTTATGTGATTCTCTATGGGATTTATAGAGGGGTATATATATGCCTAGGAAGTTTCACTCTTTTATGGGTATAAAGTTAAAACAAGGAGGGATTACAACATTATAATTACAAAAGTAAATAATTTTATTGATGAAAACTACTTAGAAATCCGCAGCAGAAAAGATTAATACGAAGCATTGAATGAAGAGGCGATGAAAAGAGAAGAACGAAAGTAGCATGAGTCGAGTTGTGGACGGCTTCCTGCGTCAGCGGATCACTACTGGTGGGCGATTTATTGACTGCATCATCCTGAGTAAAAAAATACTCTTCCAAGCGAAGAGTTTATACACCCTGCTTTACAGCCTCCTCCTAGAAGCGCGGCGAATTTCAAAGAAATATATATATATATATATATATATATATATATATATATATATATATATATATATATATATACGAGGGGTGGTCAATAAGTTTTGCAATTCGGATATAAGGAAACGAGATATGAGGAAAAGTGTTATATTATTTTTCAATATAACTACCCTCGACTTCAATGCACTTGCGCCACTTGTCCCTGAGGCTTCGAATTCCCGACAACCAGAAATCTTTTGACTGCTTTTCAATCCACTCCTGGACGGCGAACTGGACATCTTCATCGTCCCCAAACCGGCGTCCACGCAGTGCAGCCTTGAGCTGACGGAATAAAAAGTAGTCGCTAGGGGCCACATCTGGACTGTAGGGGGGGGGGGATGGTTGAGCTCCTCGAATCCGCACTCGTGCAGGGCAGCTTGTGCAACTTTGTCCTTATGGACTTTGACGACGTTGAAGTCGATCATAGGGCGTAAAGTTTCTAGGGACCCAACGGGCAGAGACCATGGTCATGGCCAAATTGTCGTGGGCGATGTTGATAACACTTCCATGTGATATTCCAAGTTCTCGCTCGATTTCTTCGACCTTCACCCGTCGATTTTCGAGGATCATCCTCTCCACACGGGCCACATTGTCCTCATTGGTCACGTTTGACGGGCCTCCTGGACGGGGGTCATCTACAAGGGACTCACGACCATGGCGGAACTCCCAATTCCAGCGCGCAATGGTTGCATAAGAAGAGGCGGTGTCGGTGTACACTGCAACCATGCGTTCATGGATCTCTTTTGCATTCTTGCCTTCCTTGGTCAAAAATTGGATCACTGCGCGGTGCTCAACCTTCTCCATTGTTCAAAAATTTGTGACTGACGATCTGCGATCAGCTACTGCTTTTTAAATAGACGAGGCAGGAGCGTGCGGCTGCAGGTCCTGACTTGTCATAACTTTTCTTAACATCCCCACAAACAGCCATCCCCCTTCCCCTTCCTCTGTTTTTCCCTACCGATTCACAATACTTATTGACCGCCCCTCTTATACATATATATATATATATATATATATATATATATATATATATATATATATATATATATATATATATATATATATATATATATATATATATATATATATATATATATATATATATATATATATATATATATATATATATCACGCTAATGGGATATCTTCTAATATATATATATATTGTGAGGGTATGGAACATACATACTCGCATGCCGCCAGACAATCGTAGGAACCAAAGAAATTTGTCGTTTGAGTTGACCTTCGTCTCCTCTATCTCCCCCCCACCCTTCCCCAACAGGCGACAGGAAGTCTGACGCAAGAAGGCCTATCTCACAGAGAAGCCTAAATTCTATTTGCCTTCTTTATGATACCAAGGAGATTGTCCAGAAGGCGCTGTAATAAGCGAATTGTCATGAATGTAATCTCTTTCTCGATTTCACACAATCCGCGGTATAAATGACAACGCCATTCACCTCTCTGGAGCAGTGTCCCAAACCTACTCGCGTAACCCTCACGTTAAACGAGAGTTGTTGCCGTAACGTATCGACTGCCAACGCGCCGCTGAGTTAACTTGGTCGCTGTCTCAAAGTGTTCCTGAGGCAAATCCCGCCCCGCAGAGTCTGTGACTAGAAGAATACGCTCCGTTGCTCAACGTAACTTGAGAAAGAAAAAGGAACATCCAAATAGTTACTGGAAGCTACTATTTGTTAGTGTCACATCCAGTTAGGAGTGAACTAACCGGAACTGCAGTCAGCAGCCCCGAAACCGTCGTCTTATCCCTCCTCTCCCTGAGAACTCGTGTTAACGCCACCCGAACCACCCCGTCTGGACCTGAGTAGTCGTCTCTCCAATCCATCACAATTAATGGTAATCTGTAACCCAGTGTCCCTCTTTCTCAAATTACCTATTTAATTAACAGTAATTGATACTCCCATTGAGTCATTATAAATCTAGACGCTTAACGTCAGTGTTATCCTCCCCTCCTTGTTTAAAGAGATTCGAGTGAGTCATTCCCTGATATTGTTATTTATAATTGCTGTCAACCCGGACTAATCCGGTTTAATATTTAATCCTTATTTACCTAAATGCCCGTTTAACTATTGCTTCTAATCATTATTTTTGTGTAGAGTAAAGTTTATTTTTACACGTGTGTTTATTTGTGGCTCCTCCTTTTTGACGTACCCTTGGCAAGACTTTAATTAAGAATCCCTTCGGCTAATTTATTCAACCTGTATTATGCACTCTTAGAATTTAACAATCACAAACCTCCCCCCCCGCCAGTAACAAGTGGGACTTTTAAAGGAGAATCCTGGCCGTGGCACAACTCCCCTCTAACCAGCTTTCGCACGTTCAGCAGGAATTAAAGCCTATATATATATATATATATATATATATATATATATATATATATATATATATATATATATATATATATATGATCGTAAATTGAGTCATAGGGTCAACACCATCGACTTAAACAAAAGCGGTGTGTCCAGATCATGGACTAGAATAATTATTGGACCAGACTGTGAGCAATTCTACGACATATATATATATATATATATATATATATATATATATATATTTATATATTTATTAGTGTAGATGAGTAGCAGTCTTTCTTGAATGCAAATTTTGTTGAAGACCATGGTATACTTCGCCCTGATCAATTTCCTCTGGCAACTTTCCATTCTTTTTTACTGTCTTATTTAATCTATCTTGTAGAGGGTTGATCACTTGTCCTATATTCATCTCTCGTTTTAATGAATGGGTTTGGTAAAAAACAAACTAAATTGCTGAACTTTCGATCTTATTCGATCATCCTCGGGGCGTCTTTAGGTATTCTTTCCTCCTTTACTAATTAAGTATGGTGGAGTCAGAATCTGGCTAAATGAAAAAAAAAACGAGTTTTAGGGGATATTTATTTCCCCTCGCTTAAGCGTAACGTCAAAGGAAACGAGCCAATCTGGCGAATGAAATTTTCAGAACAACTTTAATGTTAGATTCCAGCTCATGGCTTAACTGTTGAGGGCCGGCTTTTCTTCGTTTATTAAGATGGCTTCTAAGATGTTCAGCCTAGCTTTATTTCCCTATTTTCTTTCAATTTTAATGTTGTCAACTAGAATATTTCTAGTTAGGTTGATGTTATGCGCGCTCTCCATATGATTTTTAGACATGACAACCACCACCCTTTCGAGGCGTTGACAATTCATTTGCAAAGCGAAGAATACTACGCAGTGAATACTATAGCGTACAAGAAGTGCAGGCGAGCGGCTTAAAAGCTTCGTTTGAATGAGTCTTTTTTGAGACTCAGGATAGCCGAGTGGATTCGCCGCTGGCTAACAGTGGTCCAGTGACGCGGGAAGCTGTTAGCAACTCGCCTACGCAATTATTTTTTTCGTTGCCCCCTTTCCTACTCTCCTCTATCTACAATAATATAAATCTAAACTCTAATTTTAGAAATTGTTTAAACTCTAATTTATTTTATTCAAAGCTAAAAATATCAATGTTATATTTGTACCTTTAGAATTGTGCTTTGGTATATATTTTATAGGCCTAAGAAGATAACCGTATTATGGTCGAAACTTCACCACTAAATAAAAAAAAAAAAATGTCTGCAGCAATTTTCCTTGCCATGGGATTTCTGTTAAAAACTATATATATTGCCGAGAATAGAGATTTCTTGCCGCCATGTGCCTCGTCGAAACAACGATGTTAGGCACGAGGTCAGTCAACGTGAGCGAGGACTGTGGAAATAGTCAGAATATCAAACTGCTTTCTGCGATAAGCGAGGAATTGGAATCTCAAACGCGGCCTCTGTCGCCTTCTGGGCGTTATCAAGAAACCCTCGCGGGAGTATTTTCCATCTCTCAAGTGCCGTGTTGGTTCAAGGACAGGTTCCCCCGCGCCCCCCTTGGCGGGGGCAGCAACGGGTCCAGCTGGCCCCTATATATTGTTAGTCCCAATTGGGCATCGACAATATAGGCCTACTTTTACATCGAAACACGTCATTCTCGATTGCGCTCAATTTCCCTACGAACCCGAAGGCTAGAATTCTACCGAAGAATCTGAGCCCCAGTCAATTGGCCCATCCTTGGTTTCGGTACATTTTATTTGGCACGAATACTCCTTCCAGTTATGGTTATTACTAGAGGTTAAACTCCCCGTGGTTAAGGTCCCTCGAATAAACACCCGATCACCGTTTCATCTTTTAAAGCTTCGAACCCAAGCTAGGCTGAGACGAATCATCTGTGGCTTCATTGCCAGTCATCCCTGTTTGCGTATGTAGAGAGGCAGAAGCTTGTATAGTCTCTCGACCACTCCTGTAGAGTTCAATCCCTGTAGCTCTGTTAGATCGATTATTGTAAACATCGAGTATCCATTGCGATTATTCTATTTTAAACTATAAAATTGTGTATACTATGTATATATTAAAGTTTATTTTTTGCTCCTACTTTTTCGTAAGCCTCATAGCTCGCAGCCTTCATTAGTTTAATAACGGCTAAGTGCACTCTATCGTTTGTTTTTAAATCTCTCGCACCCCTCCAGGGGAGGTTGGGTCTCACCTTCCCCCACTTCTATCCTCCATCTCTGTCGTGACCAGAGTTGAGTCAATGTCACTCGTTGAACCTTGAGTGTGCACACATTTCGGGTAGAGTAACGTATATGTCTGTGGGTCTTTCTACGACATAATATATATATATATATATATATATATATATATATATATATATATATATATATATATATATATATATATATATAGTGGTGTCAGGTTCATTAGGTCTTTAAAAGGTTCCTTTTAAGGTCTTTTAAAGGTTTTTTAACACTGAAGACTTGAGTAAGTTTTAAGATCACGCTTCTCATTTATTCCCCCAGCGGAATTTTACCCTTTCATACCAAGAAAGGCTCAGTCTAGTTTTGTCCTCAGTGTTGTGAGCAAAGTTAAAGGCTCTCGCGTTAATTCGGGTATTTCCGAGTGCTCAGACGGAAATTATTAGTCACGCCGTGTGTATACCGAGTTAATTCGGGTCGACAATCCCGTTACGTTTTTTTTTAAGTTTAGTTCGAATTCGCGACCATCATGTCTTTATTCGACCAGTTTAAATTACAAGGTGAATCTCTTGGTTTATCCGGAAGGGACCTTTTGTCCTATATACAAGAAGTAGAGAGAGCTGAGAGAGCGGAAACAAAAGAGAGAGAAAAGAACCAAAGAAAGAGAGAGAAGAACGAGAGAAAGAGAGAGAAGAAAGAGAAAGAATCCGACGACATCAACTGAAAATGAGAAGAGCGACGATCGAAACACTCTCAGTCAACTCGCGGAATGACGTCCCACAAACTGCATCCGTGAAGCTCCCCGTTTACAAGGTAAGAGAAGATTTCGGGTCTTATTTGACGCATTTTGAAAAGATATTCGAGCTAAACAACTGGGACATTGAAGCGGATGGTGTCGCTAAACTCCTGCGGTTGTTATGCTCTAAGCTCAGAGATATTTTCATATCCCTCCCGTCGGAGGCAACGATCGTCTATTCGACGTTGAAGTCGGAATTGTTAGCCGCGTATTACATGACGCCCGATTTCTACCGAGTTAAATTTCGTCACGCTCGTATACAGCCCAACCAAACTTTTCGACAGTTTGGGTATAAGCTTCTGAGACATTTCAACTTCTGGCTTGATTCTTCGAAAGTTCCCCACGAGTATGAAGGGTTAGTCGACTTCATTCTGAAGGACCAGCTTATGGCTTCGCTTTCTTCTGAGATTCGTTCTTTTTTGAAGGACAGGAGGTGTTCCACATTCAAGGAATGCATAGAAGAAGCCAAAATACTCGCCTCGAGCCGCAATTGCAACCTTAAGGAAGGAAGAAAGGCCGAACTATTGTCCCTCAAAGGTAAAAGTGGCAAACAAAAATTTAAACTCTGTGACCCTAACAAGTTTGTCAAAATAACTGACCCCTCCAAGCCCAGAAATTTTTCTTCGTCTGAACCCCGTGATGTCAAGCAATTCTCGTCGAATTCCCCTTCGTCATACTTCCCCAGGAGGCCAATCGTCTGTTTCTCCTGCGATGTTGAAGGATATTTGAGAACCACCTGGCATCAGAACTCCTAATTCCGTCCTAGTTCTCTCAATCAAGTGCACCAAATTTGTGCTACCCCCGCGCCACCACCGTCGCAAATTGAACCACCTTCATTTCCGTCTGCTCCTCCTGCCGCTGGCCATCAGGTTAACTTCTTGTTCGAGAAGAACTCCCCAGGAAGCTTGAAGTTTGAGACTGGATTAGTAAACGGCTTCCGAGTCTCCACCCTTGTTCGGAATAGAGGGTGTACGTGTATTGTGGTGTCGGACGAGTTACTTACCCCGAACGCTACGAACAATGAAATGTTTGCGGTAGTACATGACTACCTGGGGCGTGCAAACCGATTCCCCATCGCGAAATGCTTGAATGAATGCGCGTATTATACCGGCTGGGCTGAAGTAGTTACGGTCCCAATAAAGTTCTGCGCTGTTCTGATTGGACAGTGCCCACGGGTTACTTCCACCCCTGTGGTTCAAACCCACCCTCAAGCGATCCCAGGCGAAAAAGGAAGCAGAGGCACCCGCTCTCCTCGAAACCGTTTCCCTGTGACTCCGGGTTTAGCGGCGTTCTGAATAATGAATTCGCTAAAAAGCAAAAGGACTGCGATTCACTCCACCCCCTCTGTACCAAAGCTCATAATAAGGTTCAGGAGTTCACCCAAGGTAATAAAGTAGTTTCCTACGTCGTGAAGAACGACCTCCTGTACCGCGCCTGTTGGAAAGCAATAAGTTCCGACGCCCATGCATTATTGCTTCCCCGTTCGCAGGTCCTCCTCATATTAAAGATGGCCCAGGATAGTCTTTTCTCTGGCCATTTCAGCCATGCTAAAACGGCCTATAAAATTTTTAAATATTTTTATTGGCCCGGTGTGGCAGATGACATCCTTAATTATTGGCGTTCGTGTGATATCTGTCAAAGGACAGCCGCAAAAGGACGCGTTAGACCCACTCCGCTGCAGAAGGTATCAATCATATCTGAACCCTTCGCCCGTGTGGCAATCGACTTGATTGACCCCATTCACCCCGTCCACTGAAGGGCACAGCTTCGTGCTTGCCCTCGTTGATTTTGCACCCGTTTTCCTGTAACAGTACCCTTGAATAAGATCGATAGTATCACTTGCGCAGAGGTGCTCATTTCGATCTTCGCCCGAGTCGGAGTACCTAAGGAGGTATTATCCGATCGAGGCCGCCAATTCACCTCTGAATTAATGGACTATGTTCGCAAGTTTCTAAATGGTAAAACCCCTCTTTCCCACCCCTTGTCACCCCGCCGCAAACGGAATGTGCAAAAGAATTAACGCTTCAAAGAAATCCATCCTAAAGAAGTTGTGCGCAGACCAACCCCGTGAATGGCATAGATATTTGCTGGTAGCTTTGTTCGCCTACCGTGAAATCCCGCATCGCACATTAGGATTTGCCCCTTTTGAATTTCTGTAAGGTTGGAACGTCCGAGGCCCGCTGAACATTTTTAAAGAATTGTTTTCTAACCAAGAATTGGACCGGGAAATCCAATCTTCCTACGCCTACCTATTAGATCTTCGGCAGAGGTTAGGAAAATGTGCTGAAATCGCTTTTCAGAACGTGGACAGGATCTTAGAAAAATACAAAACGTATTTTGATCAAAAGTCTATGGATCGTAGATTCAAACCCGGCGAGGAAGTTTTATTATTACTCCCCACCTAGAATAATAAACTCCTAAGTCAATGGAAGGGCCCCTTCCCTTTCATCGAAATTCGCTGCCTCGTTTACTACCTCATTCGAACTCCGTCTGGGGACAAGCTATATCACGAAAACATGCTCAAGAGGTACCACCGCAGAGCGTGCATCAATAATATCGTGGTCATTGATGAGGAGTCGGTCATTGAAGCAGACTACCCCCTGGATCCGTTAAATGTGGTGCAAGTGGCGTGCATTGAACAGGGCAAGGAGTAGCCCTTGCTCACCGTGCCCAGCGCTACTGAATCCCCGTTATCGGCTTTAGACGTCAACGCCCAGCTGCCTCTCGACTTGAAGAGTCAGCTGCAGCAGCTACTGAGTCACTTTGGAGACGTGATTTCCGAGATTCCCGGCTGTGCCGCTCAGTTTGAGCATGATATTATTTTAACCACCCTGGAGCCTATTCGTTCTAAGCCGTACCCCCTGCCAATCCATTGAAGAGAGGTCTTCAACGAAGAAGTTACTAAATTGTTAAATTTAAAGATTATAGAACATTCCCAATCTAATTATTGTTCCTCCACTCTGTTGGTAAAGGAGTCAGACGGGTCATATAGGCTGTGCGTCGATTTTCGGAAACTTAATTCGGTGACCTCGTTCGATGCTGAGCCTATCCCCTTGATCGACCCAAACCTCCATTTCTTTGAAGAGGCCAATTACATTACCGAATTGAACCTATGTAAAGCTTATTATCAAATTCCTCTTAAAGAAGGTGTAAAAAGATACACGGCTTTCTCCACAGCCAAAGCTTAATGAAGTTCCGCCCTCTCTCTTTCGGCTTGGTGACGGCTTGTAGTAATTACAACCGCGTAATGCGAAGAATATTAGACGAGTTGGAAAACGTGACTTTTTGTTCGATAACATTTACGTTTCAACTCGTGAGTAGGACCATCGCGTAATCGCCCTCCAGGTCCTACTGCGTCGCCTGCGCGAGCACGGACTCACAATCGGTCAGAGCAAGTGCCATTTTGCTTATAGTGTGATTGACTACTTCAGCTTTCACATTGGGAACAACCGATTAGCCCCCGAGGAGGACAAAGGCCGAGCCTTTGTGGAAATGCCCTGTCCGTCCAATAAGAAGCAGCTAAGATCCTTCATGGGATCTGCTTCTTTCTACCGCCGCTTCGTCCCTCATTTCGCTTCTCTCTCAGCCCCTTTTTGTGACTTGCTGAAAAAGAAGTCCCCGGAAAACCTTGTCTGGTCCCCATTAGCTCTTGTCCACTTTGAACAGCTGAAGGGGAAATTAGCTTCCGCCCCTATTCACCGGCCCCCCAACCCTAAGAAGATATTTGGTATTAGAACCGATGTCAGTAATGAAGGGTTAGGTTGCGTTTTACTCCAGTATATCGATTGTGGCGCTAGTTACCCCGTGGCCTACGCTATCCGTAAGCTTCTGACGCGCGAGAAAAATTATGCTGCATCGAAAAAGAGGATCTAGCCATTATATGGGCCATACATAGGTTTAGGATGTATTTATTAGGTAAAGAGTTCCTTGTAGAAACAGATCACAAGCCCCTTGCATATTTGCGAAATGTAAAAAAACAAAAACAATGGTCACCTTATGAGCTAAAGTTTATACCTCTAGAAGTATCAATTTAAAATTAATTATTTAAAAGTATCCGAGAATTGTGTTGCGGATAGCTTGAGTAGCAATCCCTTAGAGCCTACCCAAACTAATCTGGGCTAAATTTTGTGCTTTTAAGTGTTATGTTTAATCTTGTTTTGTTTGTTTAAAACGTATATATTCGGCCAATAAATTTCTCTGTTCACAAATCAAGAGGGGTCCGGTAACCCTTTGTATCGTTCTGATCAATTAATTCCATGTATTTTATATTTCAATTTATATTTTTTGTATCGTGTCTCTTTTTTAATCTTTTGTGTATGTTATTTGTTGTGTAGCTCTAGGTTGTTATTGACCTTAGGTGATCGACCCCCGTTTGGACTAACGTAAGTCCTTGTAGCCCTTGTGTTCTTTGTCGAATTCACTTATTCCTTGTAATCCTGGATACTCTTTTTACGTAAATATGTCCGAGCCACCAAATTCGTCCTGTTCAAGGCCAGGTATCCCCTTATTGCCACCCCCCCTTGCTGAGGTCGTAAAAAATTGAGACTTTTAATACCCATCCAGTGGTTGTCAGATGTCACCTTTTTTTTAAAGTAACATCTTGGCAATGGGGGAGTTGTCGAGAATAGAGGTTAGTTGCCGCCATGTGCCCCGTCGAAACCACGAGGTCAGGCACGAGGTCAGTCAACGTAAGCAAGGACCGTAGGAACAGTCAGAATTTTAAACTGTTTTTTGCGATAAGCGAGGGATTAGAATCTCAACCACGCGCCTCTGTCACCTCCCGGGCGTTATCAAGAAGCCCCCGCGGGAGTACTTCTCATACCTCAAGCGCAGTGTTGGTCCAAGGGGATGTTCCCCCTCCCTTGGCAGTAACGGTTCCAGATGGTCCCTATATATTTTTCGTCCCAATTGGCCATTGGCAGTATAGCCTACCTTTTACAACGAACAGGTCATTCTCGATAGCGCCCCATTTCTCTACGAACCCGAAGGCTAGAATTCTACCGAAGGATCTGAGCCCCAGTCAATTGGTCCATTCGTGGTTTCGGTACATTTCGTTTGGCACGAATACTCCCTCCAGTTATGGTTACTACTAGTGGTTAAATCCCCGTGGTTAAAGTTCCTCGAATAACCATCCGATCCCCGTTTCATTTTTTAAAGCCTCGAACCCAAGATAGGCTGAGAGGAATCATCTGTGGCTTCCTTGCCAGTCATACCTGTGTGCGTACGTACAGAAGCTCGTATAACCTTTCGACCACTCACGTAGAGTTCGCTCCGAGTAGCTTTGTCAGATCGATTATTGTAAATATCGAGTATCCATTGCGATTATTCTATTTTAAACTATTTATTGTGTTTACTGTGCATATATTAAAGTTAATTTTTTGTTCCTACTTTTTCATAAGTCTCATAACCTGCAGCATTCATTAGTTTAATAACGGCCAAGTGCACTCTTTCGTTTGTATTTAAATCCCTCGCACTCCTTCAGGGGAGGTTGGGTCTCACCTTCCCCCACTTCTATCCCCCATCTCTGTCGTGACCAGAGTTGAGTCAATGTCACTCGTTGGACCTTCAGCGTGCACACATTTCGGGTAGAAGCAACGTATATACGGAAATGATATGCACGACTGAGCTTTGATGGTTTATTTCTGAGCTTTCAGACCCTAGTTTGGGTCTTAAAGCTCAGAAATAAACCCTCAAAGCAAAGTCATGCATATCATTTCCCTAAACATGTTTCAAAGCTACAGGATTTGCGTGATATATATATATATATATATATATATATATATATATATATATATATATATATATATATATATATATATATATATATATATATATATATATATATATATATATAATGTTTAACAGAAATCCCAAGGCGAGGAAAATAGCTGGTATCATCCTTTTTATTTACCGGCGACGTTTCGACCACAATACGGTCATCTTCTTAGGCCTAAAATACAAATAAACGAAACAAAATATTTTGCACTGTTAAGAGAGCACACTGCTAAATTTACATCTAGAACTTTAATAGCTACTATTAGCTTTGAATTGCAAATTTAGAGTTAAAGGGAATATTTCGAAATGGGGCTCAAATTTACAATAGAGAGACTAGGGAAGGATTCTAAATATTTAAATTAGTTAGCGAGTGTATAATTACTAAAATCTATTAAGGTAGGGGAGATTTGATTTATGAATCTAATGATTATATAAAACCGTTTTAAAATGAATTTTAAACGAATAATTGAAGGAAAAATTGGCAAAACCTAATATACAAAATCACAAACCTTGCCAAACGAGCGTGTTACGTGCTCCGGCCGACCCAAAAGCACCAAAACTGCGCCCCGCTACCCACATCCAAACGAATTCAGGTAACAAGGAGGGGAACCGAAGAGAGATCATTATTTAAATTCAGGGAGAGCTGTTTTATATAAAGTGTTTCGAAGGGTAATAGGGCATTTGTGCGAATTCAGAATTTTAAAGTTTTCTAAGGAGATATCACTTTTACACTTTATTACGTGATCTCTTATCGCTGAATTTTCTTTGGTTTCAAGTATCTTACCGGTTATATTACTTATACCCATATGGGAAGAGAGTCTTGCCTTCAGAGTTCTCACAGAGCTTACGATATATTTCCCTTGGGAACACCCAGGACATTTAAATAAGTATATAATCGAACTCCGAAGACTCTTTGGAACCGGATCCTTTATTGTAAAGAAAGATTTTATATTTATTTTGTTGACAAAGGCAATTTGAAATTTTATTTGACAGAAGTATTTCCTTAGCAATATGTGTAATTTTCGGCTAAGGACTTTATTGTGAATACCCAGCTCTGGCATTATTAAATAATGTTTGTCTTTTTGCCACTGTTATCTCAGGGTGGCTTGGTTGATACAATCCACTTAAAAATGTGTGGATTGACTCTTCTAAAATAAAAGAAGGAAAACCATTATGCATAAAGAAAGATTTAAGGTACTGAAATTCTTTGTCTATAAAATTGTAGGATGAACAGAGATTGTATGCGTGGTGAAGAAGGGTCTTAATGGATGAGATTTTGTATTTTAAATCTAAGCAACTAAAAAAGTTTAATCCTAACCTCGTATTAGTCGGTTTCCTATATACTGATGTTTCTAGATTATTTTTATTTTTTCTTATTAAAAGATCTAAAAAGGGGAGGGTGTTATCACTCTCAGTTTCCATTGTATATTTAATACCGGGGTGGATGGTGTTTAAAAAATTAAGAAATTCTAAAGCTTGATCTCGTTGTTTAAATATAGCTATGGAGTCATCTACAAAACGTCTATAGAAAGTTGGCCTAGATGAATCAGGAACTTTAGAAAAAAACCTCTCCTACAAATGAGTCATGAAAAATTCGGCTGCCAAAGGGCCGGATTGGGGACCCCATACCAACTCCATCGATTTGTTGGTAAATCTGGCCATCACGTCAAGTCTTTTCTTGCCTTCAAGAGTACGGTATCGTACTCAACACTTATAAGTGTCCTTTTGGTCTCTCGCAACTCTCCTTCTTGGGACAATATGTTTCGAATGTCGGGATTAGCCCACTCGAAGACAAAGTTATTTTGATGCGCAATTTTGCTCAACTCACATCACGCAAACAACTCTGACGTTTCTGTGGCATGGTTAACTTCTACCACAGATTCATTCCAAATTGTGCGCAGGTCATGCGACCTATCAACTCCATGCTGTCTAAGACCAAAAAGAACTATCCTCTCGGGTGGTCTACTGAGACGTGCGATTCATTTTCTCGCAACAAAGAGGCTATTGCCCGCGCTGTGGAATTGGTTCATCCTTCTTCAGAAACCCATATCAGCGTCGCCTCAGAGGCATCCTCAACTCACGTAGGTACGACCTTGCAACAGAAGATTGGTAACCTATGGTAACCTCTTGCTTTCATCTCTAGCTCTCTTTCTGTCTCTCAAAAGAGGTATAGTACATTCTCATGTGAGCTGCTTGGTATACACTTCGCAATCTGTCACTTCTGTCCATATTTGGAAGAGCGTGACTTCACTATTTTTACTGACCATAAGCCTTTGGTCGGTCTTTGCTCGTCTCGTTCCATGTCTTCGGTGCACACTGCAGTTGATACTCGTAACCTTGACATTATCCTGCAGATAACGAACGATATTCGCTATGTTCCTGGCTCTTCAAACGTTATACCAGACGCGCTTTCTCGCATTTCCGCGATTTCGCGCATGCAACTCTCTCACACTGCGCCCATAGATCATGCGAAAATAGCGCTGGCCCAGGAACAGGATGAGGACAGCAAACACTGCGTCACTCTTTTAACTCGTTGTTGGCAAGGTCGAATTACCAGACAGTCCTTCCAGGTGCATCCTGGTCGACTATTCATTGCCTAACTGTCGTCGTCCTCCAATCTCTCTCGCCTAGCTCCGGCATATTTTCGACCAAATTCACTATTGAGAAGGAAGCGCCCAAGAATATCCTCATTTTACCTTATTTTAATGGCTTTGAAACCGTAAAAACATTGTTAAAAACACTTAATGTAAATCTTGTTTTCTCTTATACTAATACTTTAAAAAGAATGTTAATAAAAAATTGCCCTAATGAAACAAATAACGTAATTTATAAAATCCCTTGTTTGGATTGCCCTTCATTTTATATTGGGCAAACTAGCAAGGATCTGAATGTGCGTATTAAGCAACATAAGTACTCTGTAAGCACTGGGCAAACATCAAATGCCATTTTTATCCATTTGAGTGAAAATTCCCATCGTATTAATTGGAAGGAGAGTTCTGTGATTGCCAAATCAAATGACTTTTTTTCACGAAATCTTTTAGAATCGGCATTTATACAACTGACTTCGAATTTTAATCTCAGCCCTGGAATGTATTTTTTGGACCCTTGTATCAAAAGAATGTTTAAGAATGACTTTAAAGATAAAATTTCTGAATTAATGATTACCACATAGAAGTTATTTTAGCTTATTTATATAAAAAACCTTTCCTCATATTTTTATTTTGTCATATTTTCTAGTTATCATGTATAAACTTTTTTTTTTTTGTTTTCATATTGCATATGTGATTCCCAAACATTGCCCCGTCCTTTCTTTTGTAACCCGTAAACTTTTTTTTTTTTTTAACCCTGACGGCTCATCTTGTTAATAGGTTTTTTCCAGGTATCTGGAAATCCCACCCCTTTTAATCTTTATATCCCATATTTTCATTAATCAGGTGTATAAATATCTTTCTCTTTTTCCCTGTCTTTTAGTCTGCTCAGTAAAGGACCATTAGTCGAAAGGCCTCGCAGTTCTCCGTTGTTTCATTTTCCTCGTGGCTATAACGTTATTCATAAATTCCTCACGTTCCTTATTTTCGTGATTCAGTTATACATATATATATATATATATATATATATATATATATATATATATATATATATATATATATATATATATATATATATATATATATATATACTAGGAAATGGCTTCGCTACTAAGATTAAAATTTTAAATCTTAAAAAAAGCAACCATGGTTAAATTTTTATGAATTTTCTGAACTTAGCCCATTATAATAATTTTAAAAAAGAACTCTAAACTATTTCCCCCCTTTCAAAATATCACGTTGCTAAAATAGAGTTCTAGAATAGAAGATATATAAAAATAAATTTTCTGAACTTCACCATTTTGTGAAATGCACTTTTATCAGATTTAGTGTAGCTTCACAATTATTTATAAATTTATTATATGCAAAAGGATAATATGTAAAATACATTAAAAAAAGAGTTTTTTTTGCTCAAATGTGCATTTCACATTTATTTTAACATACGGCCGTTATATTTATTTCTGAACTTCACCATTTTTTTTTTTTATATTATAAAAGGATATTAGAAATAACTGGTAAAAAAACATAAGTCATAACCAAACTAAGATGAAATTATTATTCAAATACTAAAAAAAATCCCCTTCTTAAAGTATACAGTTAGTGATGATATATATATATATATAAATATATATATATATATATATATATATATATATATATATATATATATATATATATATATATATATATATATATATATATATATATATATATATATATATATATATATATATATATATATATATATATATATGATTGCTGCTGAATATAAATCCAATAACGAGGAGTAGCCTGAAAGACATATTCCTTGGTTCTCTATTCAACGGTTCGACCTAACTCTCATCTTTTGGATTTTAAAAAATATAATAGTTATGATACAAATTTTTTTATATAGATTAGATGTAGTGAGGGAAACAGATTCAGAATTATAGTTAAAATCACAGGTGAATTAAAAATGAATGGCAGATAGAATTATAACCAATGACTAAGAAAAATAACGCTATAACAGAAGACATAGCCTGTTACTGCGATATCTAATTTAAATATTAAGTAGGAGAAAGGTGATATATATATATATATATATATATATATATATATATATATATATATATATATATATATATATATATATATATATATATATACTACACTATCAAGCAAAATTCGAGAACGATTTTCTTTTATTAAAATATCTTAAAAAATATGATGAGTAGGTAAATAAAATGTCCATGTTACATAAAGGAATGCATTTAATATATTTTATGAAGATTTCATCTGATATTATCGTATATTCAAGAAATTATGCAAAATAAACTAACTAAATAAACTTTTCACACGGGCAAAATAAGAGAACGATCATACTTAGCAAGCAAATACACTAAAAAAAATGCAAGATTTGATAACGATGAAACTTAAAACACTTAATATGAGGTGTTGAAGCATTTGTTTTCCTAATACCTCTGAACAACGACAATCACAGAACCTCACTAGATTCTTTCAAAATTCTGGTGTTATTTTGTATCATTCTTGCTCCTTTTTTTCCCTAAATTCGTCATAGTTGAAGGCTGTGGGTCTTGAATCTTGTCTCCAATGACGTCCAGAAGTTCTCAGTTGGTTCAGATCCGGGCTCTTAGCTGGCCACTTCATTACTTCGATATCTTCTTGTTCGAAATAGTATTTTACTCGCTTTGCAGTATGGCATGGCTCGTTATTAAGCATAAATATTGCTGGCTGGTTTAGAGATGGTGGGAGTGAAGGTATAACATGTTGTTGTACTAGGTTTACCTAAGTAAACATTCGCATTTGCTTTCCAATTATTCGCACTAGCGGACCAACTCCTCAAGACTAAAACACCACCCATAACATGACGCTGCCTCCTTCATGTTTGGCAGACTTTTTAACACATTTTGAGTTAAGTATATCACCTACAGCGCGTCTAACAAAGTGTCGGCCATCAGATCCACTTAAATTAAATTTACTTAATGAAGTTTATGAAGTTTGTTAAAAAAATCAGACTTCAATATTTTAAACACACTTGGTCAAAACCAAGATCTTATCGTAACTAGACCAAATAAATGCAAAGGCGTTGTCTTCATGAACCGCTCTGACTGTTTCTAAAAATGGAAACAATTATTTGTGATGAATCAAAGTTCCAACTCGTTAATACCATTTAAACTGATCATTATCATAGAGGATTAAATCAATAGAACTCTTAGGTGACTTAAAACCAGAAGTTTATTTTAGAATTCACCTACCAATTATTTTTTTTTCGTCTGGTTCTTCTTTGTACTCCTTATACGGTTTGTCCCCAAATCATAAAGCTCGACCCAGGTATGTAAGAGTATGGAGGTGAGGGGATAGAAAGGGTGCGTGGATAGAGAGCGGAAAGTAGACCAGTGGTGAAAAGAGAAAGAAGTGTGGTAGGGTGCAAAGTGATGCTAGAGTCTGGTGGTCAGGCCTATCGCTTTAAAATTTTTATGTTTTGTAGTTCCGTTGTTGTTTATCATTTTGTTTATATATATATATATATATATATATATATATATATATATATATATATATATATATATATATATATATATATATATATATATATATATATATATATATACATACATATACATATATACATATATATATATATATATATATATATATATATATATATATATATATATATATATATATATATATATATATATATATATATATATATATATATAATTTAGCGTTCAAGCCATTTGTCTTCATATTAGCTAATGTATTTGGTTATGCTGTGCGCATCATAAAGCTGGTGTTCCTTTAAGACCCATTCTGGCCATCTACATTTCACCTAATTACGACCTAGCAAATTTTTTTGTTTCATTTCTTTCTGATTTAACCCGAAATGATTATACTGTGGATAATTCTCAACAATTTGTAGATGCACTTAAGCCACTCCGTTTCCACAGTCACTTGATCAGTTATGACGTCAGCAATCTCTTTACCAACATTCCATTAACTGAAACCATAGACATAATTGTAAATAAACTGTTTCCTTTCCCTCATAGCTTACATCATGGATTTCCTCGATCTGCATTCAATACACTTCTAGAATTAGCTGATCACGATTCTCTTTTCACGTTTAATAAAAAAAATATACAAAAATATTGATGGTATAGCTATGGGTTCCCGACTTGGACCAACCTTCCCCAACATTTTCATGTGCCCTTTGGAAACCCAATTTTTAAATGATTGTCCCAAAGAATTCAAATCTATTTTTTATAAACGATACATCGATGACATTTTCCCATTATTCCATAACTCTGCTTAATCTGAACTTACAAAAACTTCCTAAACTCATATCACCCTAACATTTCGTTTACTATGGAACCAGAAACATATAATAGTTTATCGTTTTTGGATGTTAAAATTGAAAAAAATAATCACGGTTACTTTATATTTTCTATCTTCAGTACATATCAATTTAAAGTTAATATTTGTAAAACCTTGATTCACAGCGCCTTCAATAAATAGCTGTTCTAACTGGAACCTATTCCATTTAGAAATGGAAACATTTTCAACATTGTTTAAATTAAATAACTACCCGCCCAATATTCTTATACGTTATATTAGGGATTTTTTTAAATAATATTTTTAACCCTATAAAATTATGATGTTCCCCGCAAGAAATTATATACATATCTCCTCTTCCTTTTGAGGATACCGGACTAGTGCTCTTTGGAAAGAATTGCTGAATATTTTGGAAAGATTCTATCCACATTTTAATCCAACGCCAATCTTTGTTAACCCCTTAAAAATTGTCTCCTTGTTCGCTGTAAAAGACCCCACTCCTGACATCATCCGGTCTGGAGTAGTATACAAATATACTTGTCCCAAATGTTCTGTGGTAACGTACACTGAATGTACGGAACGCCTTCTCAAGGTTCGCATCGATGCTCACCGGGAGGGGGTCAGCTAGTCATCTACAGAACAGGAATTAATCTATCTGTAAAGGAAAATTCTGTTATTCGATCTCAATCAAATTCATGTAAAATTCCAACATATTATAACAATTTAAAATATTAACTTCATCAAATTCTAAATCTGACCTTCTCAAAATTGAGTTGCTATTAATTAAACATAATCAGCCTCAGTTAAATAAAGACTCTACTTCCACACCGTCATACATTGCTTAATTTAAAATAGAGAAACTCTTATTTAACAAATTGCCAGTAATTAATTACCTCTGAAACAACCAACTAGCTAGCACTATATTTTTTTCTACCAACCAATTACGATCTTGCATTTGGGTTGTAAGCCAGTTTGGCCTACATAACGACTGTGGCAGGATCGCAAAGCACTTAGGTTTGTCTCATAGGACTGGTATTCCCATTTCTAAACCTGAAGCCTCTTTCATCAGGCAACACTCTGAGTATCACCATCATCCTCTTAATTCTGAATCATTTTCATCTTATCTTCAGCCTTAACTCCTCTCGATTTGAAAATCTTAAAGTCACTGTACATCAATTAAATAAATCCAAACCTAAATAATTAAACTATTCACTATATAACCGACCAACACTTCAATACATTGACTAGCTAACCGACCAACCGAACAAATCTCGTTAGTAGTTTTCTATCGTTAGTTAGTTGCTTTCACAACTCCTAAGACTTAAGGTTAGTCCCTCTGTTTTATTCGTTCACATTTGTTTTCAGTTTTTTGTTTATAATTTAATATGAGAGGTTATTTTATTGTTTATTCCAGTTACCTTTAATTTTTGATATTCAAGTCAGTTTATGTTAAAACTTCACTTCTTCCTATTATTTTTCAAAATTACACTGGATAGTATCAATTAATTCTATATATTTTTATTTGTGTTTTACTTTAATCTAAATTTTATTTATTTAACTTGCCTTTACCCGATTTTTTAGCCATTATATAATGTATGCTTCTAACTGTTTAACTGTTATCGTTAATATTTCTTCTCCTTCTCATTAGTCGATACAGTCGCTGAAGATGGTCTTTGCGAAGGTACGAAACGTCCGGCCAATAAATGATTAGTGTAATCTCCTCCTAGGTCTTCATATTCCTACTATATATATATATATATATATATATATATATATATATATATATATATATATATATATATATATATATTATTGAAGGCGACTGCGAATTTAGCTTTAATTATTTTCCTTTCGAGTCTCTCGATTTGTCTTATATTCCGCTTTTGGTCGTGAGTTAACCCGCGGATAAGTTCGCCAAAATCATTAGAAAAGTAGTAACGAACGAGGGCAGAAACTAGTTCACTTGGCAAAACAAATTATTTATTAGCCTGACGCGTTTGATACACACCTGTATCCTTATCAAAAGTTGATATTTGGAACTTCAGGAATTGAAGGCAGAGCTTTATATACATCGTTATTTAGATGTTAACAAATATATGAACATACTTAAAGGGAATGATAATTTTTAAGACACAAAAAGGTACATTGAAATGAGGGTTGAGAATGCTTCAAATGGTTAATCGTGTATAATGGACGCAGGATTACGATGGGCAGGGATTATTATTCGGGGCGCGGGGACGTGAGGAAGGCAGGTGAACTCTATGTTTGTTTGCGTATTTAATTTGGGCTGTTTTTCTTTTATATATTAGGATTCTAATATAATTAGCTGTCGACGGTTTGGAGCATGTGCTAGGATTTCGGTATTATCTCCGAGTGTC
Organism: Ceratothoa steindachneri; assembly: GCA_963969495.1. Lineage (NCBI taxonomy): Eukaryota > Metazoa > Arthropoda > Malacostraca > Isopoda > Cymothoidae > Ceratothoa > Ceratothoa steindachneri. The sequence continues at coordinate 121,056,825 of OZ018331.1, forward strand.
TTCCGGAACAGTTGGGTAAAAGGATATAATAAAGGGGATCTGGGTAAGGTTCTTATACTTAGTGAACATGACAGGACACGTAGCAATGGGTTTAAGCTTGATAAGTATAGGTTTAGGAAGGAGATTGGGAGGAATTGGTTTACAAATCGTGTGGTAGATGAATGGAATAGGCTCACTAGGCATGTGATAGAAGCCTCCTCTCTGGGTAGTTTTAAGAATAGATTAGATAAATATATGGATGAAGCTGCTAGATGGGACTGACTTTTTTTTTATGTACATATGTATATATTTTTCTAAGGAGTGGGAAGATTATATTTTGCGGTTGCATGAATGGACATAATCCTCTGGATGCATTTTATGTATATTGTAGATTAGATCTGACGAACTCCTGTTAAGGGTGACAATGTTGATGACTTTTCTCTGGTAAGAAATCTTTTGTGTGTTGAATGGAACAGGAGCTGCCAAGTGTAGGCCATGAATGGTCTTTTGCAGTCTCCTTCTTTTCTTATGTTCTTATGTTCTTCCATGTTTTTCCAACGTGTGTGTTTTGAGGGCACCATTGTTTAAATGGCAACTCATTCTTCGTGTTAACTTTGTTTCTGTCATTCCTATATATGAATGAGGTAGGAGCTCACAGTATCCCATTTTGCAAGTATATTCATATATTAAATGACTTCTCTGCTTCGGTGTTAGGTGAGGTCCTGGGTTGTTTTTTTTATGATAAGGTTGGTTGTGCGTTTATTAGTGTAGTAGATTATGAGGGATACGTTCTTTTCGTTTTGCGTCGGTTTTACTCCTCTGTTTATGATTTCCTTCATTACTCTTTCATCCGTTTTGTAACTGTGCTCATAATGTTCTTGTATTATAGTTTAATAGCGTTTGTTTGGTCTTGCTGATTGGTACTGCTTGTAGGTGACGTATACTATCTTTCCATCTTCTTACGTATAGCGATGTCTATGTCGTCATTTGTAAAACCGTTACTCACAAGTACTTGTGTAGCACGCTCGAGCTCTTCGTGTGTTTCTTTCCATGTGGAGAAATGGGGAAAAGCACGGTTGATGTAGGAATTTATTACACTTTTTTTTTATAACGGTCGGGACATTTACTTTTTGGCATTCATGCAAAGACCTGGATTTGTTTTTTGACGTAAACTTTGGTAGTTATTTTATTGTTATGCTTAGTGGTTAGGGTATCTAAAAACGGAAGTTGGTTATTTTGGCTATTTTCTATGGTATAGTTAAGTGAGGAGCAGTTCTTGAATGCTCTTAGTAATTCCTGAATTTTTTCTTCTGTTTGTATATTTATGTATATGTCGTCTATATACGAGTATCTGCAGTAAATATGTGGTTGTGGTTCTGTCAACCTTTCAGTGCTAACAAAAACTTTTTCTCATCTTTCTGAATTTTTGTTGGTCTTGTGCATTTTGTTTCGAATTTTTAGCATATTTTTGAAGTTCATTTTTCCATCTTGTGTTTAGTCTTCTGTTCGGTCGCCTTTTATCAAGCGGAGCCCAAAGGATAATTTTTCTGGTCCATCTATCGTCTTGGATTCTTGCCACATGGCCTGCCTAGCAGCATTTCATGTTTTTTTTATAGATTTTCTGCCACGCCAACTTACACCCCATCATAAAGTGTTTGTGAACTCTTTGTGTTGTTTTGAGTTTTAATTTAAGTTTTGTTGTCAGGTTCCATGTTTATGCACCAAATATGAAAGAAGGGATTATGCATTATTTGTATAGTTTTATTTTTACGCAAGTAGGCATTCCAGTAGGCTTTCCAGCCTAAAGTGATTCTACGTTGGATTCTATCTTTTCCCGGTGACATTATGGTCTGTTGACCCAGATAGATGTATTTTTTTTTCTATTTCAATTTTCTCGTTGCCAATTATGATGTCAATCCTGTCGACCTCTGCTTGGCTAGTCGTTGCTTTTGTTTTTCCAAGATTTTTTTTAAGCCGAATTTTTTACTTTCATGGTTAAATTATCGAACCATTGTTTGAATCTTTTCTACTTTATCAACTGAGTACAGTCATCTGCGAATCTCAGGTGATTGAGATAATCCCCATTGATCTTAATACCTTTGTTATGCAAGTTTAGCCTCCTGAAGGTTTCATCTAGACAGGTCATCAATAATTTAGGAGAGATAGTATCTCCTTGTCTTACACCTTTCTGTAATTGAAACATGTCTGAATCCTTATGCAATTTAATGTTTGATCTGCAAATTTAGGATATGTGTTTTATCATATTTAGGTAGATGGATCGTAACCTTGATTCCTCAAGGATGTTATGATCGCTGGTCTGAGAGTCTGCAGGCGGCAAATCGTTGAATCTTTTTCTCAAGCAAGTTTGTTCGCTTAGTTGTTGGTCATCCTTCTGGTTTTGCAGGCTGATAGTAATGACTCTTGTGAAGTGTTTATAGACATACGAGAATAAGCTGATTGGTCTATAGTTTAAAGTCTGTTTTATCACATTTTCCTTTTGTGTAGAAGGATTATTATAGCAATTTACAGGTCCTCCGGAACCTTGCATTGTTTTAAACAACCAGTGAAGAGGCAAGCTAGTTTGTCTACAATGACATCTTCAGAATCTTTCAGCAAACCCAAGTAGATGTTTTCTTGACCTAGTACTTGGTGGCTCTTCATTTGATTGATTAAAATTTCAATTTAGGATTTGAGACGTACCCAGACACTAATGCATGTGGTCGGTTGTTTGTGCTTCTGGATGATGTTGTTGCTTGAGTACAACCTTTCATAGTATTATTTAGTTCTTTTAACTATTCTTTCTCGATCTCGGATGATGGTACCAGCTCTCTCTTTTATAGCTATTTACTAAGTAAGATTTTCCGTTAAGATATCTATTCTTACTCATTTTACACCTTTCTTCTTTTATGTTGTCTTAAACAATAGTTGTATTATATTTTCTGATGTTAGCACTGTTTCTTTTTAATGAGCTTGTTTAGTTTTTTCTAATTCAATTTGTTGGTTGGTGATTGTTTCTTTAAGGTGTTTGGGCTTTTTCATTGGGTTTAAGGTTTATTTTAAGAATTATTGTTGCTCTTATTTTGTGTTTCCTTGTATTTTTCAGTTATGTCTGTCATGCGTTTCATGAATTTATTGTTCATCGCTTGTATATTATTGGTGACACTGGGATATCTCTGAAGATGGCACTGAAATTCTGGAACATAGTTTTCTGGATCTTAATAGGCTCATTTATTTAATGGAATAACTTTCTTCTCTCTTTCTGAACGTTAATTTTTACCTTACATCTTATCATCCTGTGGCCACCGATTTGGATTTTGGTGGTGGTTTTGAAATTATTGAGTGATATTTTTTCACCCAGCACATAATCAATTTCATTGTATATTTTATAGTTTGAGCATTTTCAAGTTCATCTTTGCTGCTGCTTCTTTTTTTAACATAGTGTCAGCAATTTTGAGGTTTTAGGCCAGTATAATGTCAACTAGGTCTTGTCCCCTTTCATTTCGTTCACCTATTATGGGCTTTGTGTTTAAACTTGTCCCGATGTCACCAGAGAATCAATCTAATTTTCCCTGAGTACTACCAGATGTCGGAGCATATACACTTGGACTATTTTGAAGTTGTACTTCTTAAAGACTCTTATGTCGTAAAACTTTATTATTATTTCTTTGAGCTCATTATAAATTAGGAATCCACCTCTATACAGCCTTTGCTCTTATTTGTCTTTGTGGTAGCGTAGGTGATGGTCACTTGTTTCAGTAATAGCTTCCCCGTATCGTAGGGTTTCACACAGACCTATTTTATCCCATTTAAATAATTATGAGTTTTAGGTTACAACCACTACTGAGATGAAAAACACATTGGATTAGGTTCTTTTTGAGGTGCTTAAAATAAATCAGGCATCCGTTTGTTGTAAAAATGCTTCAAAATTGAGTAAAAGTAATTTATGTTTTACTTAAATTTGAAGCCTTTTCACCAAAACCCGAACGTCAGCATTTTATTAAGTGCCTCGAAATGAACATGATGCAATGTGTTTTTCATCATAAAAAAGTTAGCCTAATTTAACTCAACATTACCTAACTTAACTTTACTTAACCTAAATTAACTTAACCTAATCAAATATAGCAAAATGAGAACATGCCTAAAACCACAAAAAAGTACAACCCTTTTAATCAGAGGGGGACAATAAATTAATGTTTATTTGGAACATTACGGAAATTTTCACCGCACGATGGGCAAAGGTAAACACGAAGGAATTAATTCCTTGTCCTTTTAATGAAATCCCGAAATGGCTTTCATGTAACTACCTTCACAACCAAAACAAAAAACGAAACAAAACAAAGCCTAGTCATTTTAAGAGAGACGTAAATTTGGTTTCGTTCTGTACTACTTCTAGTTAAGCGGAGTTACGAGACGTTTTGAGAGTAATTATAAATATTTACAGACTTGGCAACATTTTGGCGCCCAAAATATGGATATCATCTCAAGAGAGTAATTATAAATATATTTAGACACTTGGCAACATTTTAGCGCCCAAACTATCGCTACCATTTCAAAATGATGATACGTGTTGTTGCTAAATAATAGCAATATAAAAACTATTAATAATATGCATTTGCGCAAGAAGTGACCTGTACATTTGAACAAAGCATATAAACAGTATAGGAATAATATGGTTTAAAACATTGGTTTGTGTTGTGTCGTAATATTAATACCCATTTAATAACTATCATGGACTTTAGTAAGGAGTTCTATGAGATGTACCTCTTCAAATAGGGTTCTGCAGTTGTAAGTTGCAATGTACAAGTCTTTATTTAGGTATTTGATGTCATTGGGATTGAAATTGTAGGCATTCGCATTATGACTCGAATGGTTTTTGTATACAACCATGTAGACAAAAGAGGCACCCCCCCCCCCAAGAAAATTGACAGTTTTTAAAATAGCCCATGTTTTTAAGAACATATTTTACATTTTTATTCCAATACGTCATGAATCCATACGAAGCTCTGTGAGATGTTGCAATAATTCTTGGGGGAGAAATTCGTTGATGCCACTTTATAAATGGCTTTCTGTTCTGTTCTGTTCGATGCACAAATCGATCACAAATTACAACGCTCTTTGTTGAATCTTACCCATTTGTATGGAAGCTGCTGTGTTTTCTTCACCCAAATGCCTTCCAAACTCCTCTATTTACTACTCTATCCAATCACTTTACCTTTGCTTTTCAACCAATCGTTTTTCGGAAAATAGAAATTCTGAGTTCTAATTGGCTAAGACCCGGACCTAGACTCCTCCCTTTATGACTAAACGAGACTCCACACTTCCGAACGCCCGAGATTTCAATGCCTGGATAGTTTCTTGAGACGGATGCTCAATCAAAGGTGTCTCTTTGTGGCTGCTATCGAAATTACGGGGGCGGAACCAGTGCCTTGGGGTGCTATTTAAGTTTTTATGTTATGAAAGAGTTATTTATTGTCAAGAGTGGTTATTAGCGATACAAAATTTGATAATCTATCATAACACGTGTCGTAATGTAGATGAGTTCGTTATTTTGTGTAGGTAGAGAATTCCGTCCCCAAACTTGCAAGTAGCGAAAGTGCCCCGGGGGTATTTAAAGCCCCAATACTAGTTGAGGGGGAAAGGCAGTGATCCATTTGAGAGGACCTTTCACTAATAGCCCAATTCACGATCTCCTTCCTGCACGTAGATGAGCCAAGACAGTCGTGTGTCCTTGGAAACTTTACTTCTTGTTTATCCAAATACTCATATATATATATATATATATATATATATATATATATATATATATATATATATATATATATATATCTTTTTAGAGACCTCTAATTTTATATGTAAATTCCCCATACGATCCCCTCATCTAAGGAACATAACGAAGCATATCGCTTCTCTCAGGATTCGACCCAGGAAAATATCGCATGAGAAGCGCAGTGCTTCGCCACTAAGCCGAGGGGAACGGGTGCGGAAACGACCCCACATCGGCTCTAAGTTCCGAGGGGAGATGGACCCTATTCAACGGCCAGGAGTTCCTTACATGTTTCTCCGCCCACACTCGGGTAGTGCGTCCCATCTACATCGAAAGGACCCCTCTGTTACAGAGCATAATGCCCCTCCTTCCTGTAATTTCCGGATGTGAATGGGGAAATGGGTAGACAACCTTGGGCCATTAATTAAGCCACCCTCCCATCGAGACAGAAGCTATCAGCTTTTGTTTCCGCTTAATCCAATCCCGTGAGCGAAGAGCAGCAGCAATACGGGCAACCATGCTACTGGATGACATCTAGAGGCGCGTGTAACCTCTAGACAAACATGCCCATAGATGCCTCTATGGTTATATATCTTCCGCACATTTTACATTTTCCTGTCTTCATTTTCTTTTCAAATCTCTCCTGACAAATTTTCTGCCGTAGATGCCTTCGTTGGTTTTCCTGCCTTTGGCTTAAGTAACAACAGTTCCTCTTAGGTCATCGCGGGCCAGTGGTAACACCCTTCTCAGGAGAGAGGTCACAATTTCGAAACCTGGTGAAGGTTGATTTTACATACATACATACACATATGCACATATATTGATGCATACACATGTAGTGCCACTCCCACAGGTGTTACTAGGAATCTTGTGATTCAGGGAAGGCAGGATTGCAGCGGTGTCTCCAGGGCGAGTTCGATTCCATATTTCTCCAAGGATTTATTGAGTTTATAATAAAAATAACCCTTTCTTTCTTACAATACTTAATTAAATTCATTCCTACTGGGAGTTCATTATTGACTGAAATTAAATAAAAGAAAATCAGTCAATTGAGTCTTTGAAAATGTGTGACAAAGCGTTGAATGATTGGCCGAGTGCGACAAAATCTTGAATCGGATTATAGATTTTCTCCTCACCTGATGTAGGAGGATAGACGGGGATTGTGAAGAGCTGGAGCCAAAATACGGATCGGAAGTGAGAGTTGGATAAATCTTAGAACTTAAATCCTTGAATCCTGCGAGTTAGAATTTACATTCAGTTTTATACAAAGGTATAAAATTGTTTAAAAAATTTAACTTGGCTTCGAACTGTCGAATGAAGAGGAAGAAGCAATCTTTTCTGAAACTTATTTCCTAAGTAAGGAATTATATATTTTTTATAAAAACCTTTCTGGAAAATTTTGTCTGTCTTATGAAGTTGAATCTTTGCTCACTCTAATTCCCAATTGAGTATTTAAGGGTTGATATATATATATATATATAGCTTAAGCAAGTTGGGAGAATGGTAAACCAAAGTATGTCGTGACTATTTCACTAAGCTAAAGGTGGGGAAGAAAGAGTCACCTCAGAAACAGAGTTGAAGAAAGAAAGAGTTGCGTCAGAAGCAAAATGGAGGAAAGAAAGAGTCATCTCAGAAGCTGAATGGAGGAAAGCAAGAGGCACATCTGAGCTGAATATAGGAAAGAAAGAGTCGCCTTAGAAGTTGAATGGAGGAAAGAAAGAGTCACCTCAGAAACAGAGTTGAAGAAAGAAAGAGTCGCCTCAGAAGCAAAATGGAGGAACGAAAGAGTCACCTCAGAAGCTGAATGGAGGGAAGCAAGAGGCACATCTGAGCTGAATATAGGAAAGAAAAAGTCGCCTTAGAAGTTGAACGGAGGAAAGAAAGAGTCACCTCAGAAACAGAGTTGAAGAAAGAAAGAGTCACCTCAGAAACAGAGTTGAAGAAAGAAAGAGTCACCTCAGAAGCTGAATGGAGGGAAGCAAGAGGCACATCTGAGCTGAATATAGGAAAGAAAGAATCGCCTAAGAAGTTGAGTGGAGGAAAGAAAGAGAAACCTCAGAAACAGAAGGGATGAAAGAAAGAGTCGCCTCAGAAGCAAAATGAAGGAACGAAAGAGTCACCTCAGAAGCTGAATGGAGGGAAGCAAGAGGCACATCTGAGCTGAATATAGGAAAGAAAGAATCGCCTTAGAAGTTGAATGGAGGAAAGAAAGAGTCATCTCAGAAACAGAGTTGAAGAAAGAAAGAGTCGCCTCAGAAGCAAAATGGAGGAACGAAAGAGTCACCTCAGAAGCTGAATGGAGGGAAGCAAGAGGCACATCTGAGCTGAATATAGGAAAGAAAGAATTGCCTAAGAAGTTGAATGGAGGTAAGAAAGAGTCACCTCAGAAACAGAGTTGGAGAAAGAAAGAATCGCCTCAGAAGCAAAATGGAGGAAAGATAGAGTCACCTCAGGACCTGAATGGAGGGAAGTAAGAGTCACATCTGAGCTGAATATAGGAAAGAAAGAATCGTCTTAGAAGTTGAATGGAGGAAAGAAAGAGTCACCTCAGAAACAGAGTTGAAGAAAGAAAGAGTTGCCTCAGAAGCAAAATGGAGGAAAGAAAGAGTCACCTCAGAAGCTGAATGGAGGAAAGTAAGAGGTACATCAGAGCTGAATATAGAAAGAAAGAGTCGCCTCAGAAGCAAAATGGAGGAAAGAAAAAGTCACCTCAAAGCTGAATGGAGGAAAGAAAGAGTCACCTCAGAAGCATAATGGAAGAATAGATAGAGTCACCTCAGAAGCTTGATGGTGGAAAACAAGGTCTCCTGACCAAAAAGTCGCGTGCCCTCACTTATTCTTATTTATGTCCTTACGACTTTCAATAATTCCCGGAGTAACCTTGGAAGAAACATGGCATTTATATCAGTCAAAAGAGAATGTAAACACCTTAAGGGTTTCAAATTTCGTTAGAATCTGCCGAATAGTGGTAATGCTATTGCCCCCCTCCCCCCAAACGAAAATAACAAAAACTAATTCCCCGGCTAATCTTAAGAGGAACTTAGCAATTATATTATTTGAAAGAGAATGTAAAACAACATAAGGATTTCAAATTTCGTTAGAATCGGCCGAATAGTTATGATGATATTGCCTTCCCCAAAATAATTCCCTGGCTAACCTTGGGAGGACTTTGACAATTATATAATTCGAAATATAGTGTAAAACAACCTATCCTAGTATAGTCTCGAATAGTAGCCTGGCAAAACCTAGTTTACCGTAGGATAGCCTGCCATAGTATTACCTCACCTAGCATAATAAAGCCTAGCAGAGTATATACTAGCCTAGATTGCTGAACATATTAAATCATGCATAGCCTAGCATAATATATCATAGTATAACAGAGTATGGCATATCATAGCCTACCTTAGTATAACCTAGCCTAGCATCGGATAACCTAGTCTAGCCTAGCTTAGTATAATCAAGTCTAGCCTAGGATTCCTTATAATAGTAGAACTCACCATACCATACTCTAGCGTAGCTAGCATAGTATAGCCTAGCCTTACATAGAATAGCTTAGCTGTCATAGTATTACTTAGCATAGACAAATCTACCCTAGCCTAGCAGAGAATGTATAGTATGGCCTATCCTAGCCTAAAAACCATAGTAAAGCCGAGTCTAACATAGCCTAGTACAGCCGAGCATATATTGGATAGTAAAGCTTACCATAGTATAGCATAGTATAGCCTAGCCTAAAATAGTATAGTATAGAATATCCTAACCTAGTATAGTTTAGAATAGTTTAACATAGTATTGCCTATCCTATCCTCTTATACCCCAGGCTAGCCTAGGTTTGCAAAGACTAGCATAGTATAGCCTATCTATCATAGCCTACCTTACCCTAATCTAGCTTATTATAGTATATAATAAGCATAGTATAACCTAGGCTAGCATAATATAAACTAGTCTAGCAGAATAAAGCCTAGCTTAGCATAGTATATCCTATCCTATTCTAGCATGGTATATCTTGACATAGCACACCCAACCATATAGTCTAGCCTAGCCTACCCTAGCCTATGCTAGCTTAGCATGGTACACTATAATTTAGCCTAGTTTAGCGTAGAATAGTCCAACATAGCCTTGCATAGCATAGCATACCCTTGTATAGCCAGCCTAGTATATCATAGTGCATAAAATGGCATAGAATAGTATAGTATACACTAGAGTAGCCTTGTATACTCTAGCCTAGCCTAGTATAGACTTACATATATAGCCTTTCATAGTATATATAGCCTAACCTAGCTTAACTAAGTAGTATAAAGTAGTCTAGCTTAATATAGTATACCTAAGCCTATCGCAGTGTATCTTAACCTAGCCTAGCTTATCAAAGTATAGCCTAGCCAGGCATAGTATAATTTAGCTTAGCCTGCCTAGCAGAGTATAACCTAGCCTAGCTTAGCGCAGCCTACAATTGTATACTAAAACTTAGTCTAGTCTAGTATAGCCTAGCTCACTGGAGCCTAGCCTAGCCTAGTTAGCATATTCTAGAATAGTTTAGTATAGTATATCATAGCCTAGCCCACCCTACCCTACCCTAGTTAGTATATTATAGTATATCATAGTATTGCCTAGTCTAGACTAGACTTAGATCTTAGCCTAGGCTTGTATAGCATGCATAACATAGCCTAGTCTACCCTAGCAAACCCTCGCTTATCCTAACCTGGTATAGCGAAGCCTAGTGTAGCATAGCTTAGTATATCATAGCCTAACCTAGCATACCATAGCTTTGCCTAACCTAGTATAGCCTTTCCTGCCCTGCCCTGCCTAGCCTAGTATAGCTTAGCCTAGCCTAGCATAGTATAACATAGCATAGCATTAACTATCCTAGACAAGTATAGCCTATACTATCCTATCATACCCTAGTCAAGCATAGCTTATTATTGTCTAGCTTAACATACTATATGCTATCCTAGCATAGCACATTATAGCCTAAATTAGCATAGTATATCTCAGGCATAGTATAGCCTAGTCTAGTCTAGCAGAGTATCGGCCGAGTAGTTATAATGTTATTGCCAAAACAAAATAATTATCGGGCTAATCTTGGAAGGACTTTGGCAATTATAGAATTCGAAAGAGAATGTAAAACATCATAAGGGTTTCAAATTTCGTTAGAATCGGCTGAATAGCTACGATGTTATTACAAAAAAAGAAGCGAAACAGGGATTAACCGACCGACCGACATAGTGAGATGTAGAGTCGCTCGCGACTAGACTTGCACGCAACTAAAAACTCATCTCAGAAGTTGAATGGAGGAAAAAAAGAGTCAGCTCAGAAACAGAATGGTGGAAACAAAGAGGTACATACATCAAAAATTGAATGGAGGAAAGAAAGAGGTACACCATAAGTTGAATGGAAGAAAGAAAAACGCACACCAGTAGCTCAATATAGAAAAATAAGAATCACCTCAGAAGCTGAAAGGAGGAAAGAAAGAGTTACCTTAGAAGCTGAATGTATGAAAGAAAGTCACCTCAGAAGCAGAATGGAGGAAAGAAAGAGTCACATCAGAAGCATAATGGATGAAAGAAAGTCACCCCATTTGTTGACTGGAGGAAAGAAAGAGGCACATCAGAACTGAATATAGGAAAGAAGGAATCACCTCAGAAAGTGAAGGGAGGAAAGAAAGGGCACATCAGAACTGAATATAGGAAAGAAGGAATCACCTCAGAAAGTGAAGGGAGGAAAGAAAGGGCACATCAGAAGCTGAATGGAGGAAAGAAAGAGTCGCCTTAGAATCGAGGAAAGTACAAGGGGCGGTCAATAAGTTTTGCAATTCGGATATAAGGAAACGAGATATGAGGAAAAGTGTTTTATTATTTTTCAATATAACTACCCTCGACTTTAATGCACTTGCGCCACTTGTCCCTGAGGCTTCGAATTCCCGACAACCAGAAATTTCCCCACTGCCGTTCAATCCACTCCTGGACGGCGAGCTGACATCTTCATCGTCCCCAAACAGGCGTCCACGCAGTGCAGCCTTGAGCTGGCGGAATAGAAAGTAGTCGCTAGGGGCCAGATCTGGACTGTAGGGACGATGGTTGAGCTCCTCGAATCGGCACTCGCGCAGGGCAGCTTGCGCAACTCTGGCCTTGTGGACTTTGACGACGTTGAAGTCGATCATGGGGCGTGAGTTTTCAGGAACTCAACGGGCAGAGACCTTGGTCATGGCCAAATTGTCGTGGATGATGTTCATAACACTTCCATGTGATATTCCAAGTTCTCGCTCGATTTCTTCGACCTTCACCCTTCGATTTTTGAGGATCATCCTCTCCACACGGGCCGCATTATCCTCGTTGGTTACATCTAACGGGCGTCCTGGACGGGCGTCATCTTCAAGGGACTTACGACCATGGCGAAACTCCCTATTTCAGCGAGCAATGGTTGCATAGGAAGGGGCGGTGTCGGTGTACACTGCAACCATGCGTTCATGGATCTCTTTTGCATTCTTGCCTTCCTTGGTCAAAAGTTTGATCACTGCGCGGTGCTCAACCTTCTCCATTGTTGAAAATTTGGGACTGACGATCTGCGATCAGCTACTGCTTCTTAAATAGACGAGGCAGGAGCGTGCGGCTACAGGTCCTGACTAGTCATAACTTGACTTAACACCCCCACAAACAGCCATCCCCCTTCCTCTGTTTTGCCCGACCGATTCGCAAAACTTATTGACCGCCCCTCGTAATAGTCACCTCAGAAGCATAATGGAGGAAAGAAAGTTACCACAGAAGTTGAATAGATGAAAGAAAGAGTCACCTTAGAAGCTGAATGGAGGAAAGAAAGTCATCTCAGAAGTTCAATGCAGGAAAGAATGAGTCACCTCACAGGGATAATGGAGGAAAGAAAGTCACCCAGGTTGTTGAATCGAGGAAAGAAAAGGCACATCACAAATGAATATAGGAAAGAAGGAATCACCTCAGAAGCTGAATGGAGGAAAGAAAGAGGCACATCAGAAGCTGAATATAGGAAAGAAAGAGTAAGCTTCTTAAGCTGAATGAAGGAAAGAAAAAGTCACCTCAGAATGGAGGAAAGTAATACTCACCTCAGAAGCATAATGGTGGAAAGAAACTTACCTCAGAAGTTGAATTGAGGGAAGGAAGAGTCACCTCAGAAGTTGAATGAAGGAAAGAAAGAGTCACCTCAGAAGGATAATGGAGGAAAGAAAGTCACGGTAGTTGTTGAATGGAGTAAAGAAAGAGGCACATCAGAACTAAATATAGGAAAGAAGGAATCACCTCAGAAGCTGAATGGAGGAAAGAAAGAGGCACATCAGAAGCTGAATGGAGGAAAGAAAGAGGCACATCAGAAGCTGAATATAGGAAAGATAGAGTTAGCTTCATAAGCTGAATGGAGGAAAGAAAGAGTCACCTTAGAAGCTGAATAGAGGAAAGAAAAAGGTACATCAGAAGTAGAATGGATGAAAGAAAGAGTCACCATGGAAGCGAGTATTCCTTAGTTTTCCCGACCGTTAAATAAGTGATTTCTGTGTTTATTGGAATGTGGCGTTTAGCGGCCTTGTGAACAATCTGCTAAATGGCCTTAACATTGCTCGTTGACGTATGTTGTATCTCTCCTTTCGCTCTTCTTGTCTAAATTGAAAGTGTTTTATTGGCTGCAAAAAATTAGAAGTTTCCTACATACCTACACTCGGCCTATTCTCCTCTCCTCACCTCTTTTGGCCTGTCTGTACTCATGGCTATCAATTTTCTTATCATCCTTTAGACTCTTATCTCCCAAGTATCTGTATCTACCCGTTTCCCACTCAACCTTGGTTGACTACAGGGGGGGGGAGTAATTTTCCTGGGGGCTTAACATCTTCTTTCTCGCTGGTTGACTGGCCAATGTTGGTGCACTGCGACCCAGCATTCTGGGCTCGAGTCTTCCATACTTTATTAAGTACGAAGGCATTTAATTATTATCATCACTAACTCATTAATTTAAGAAGGGGATTTTTTTGAGTATTTGAATAATAATTTCATCTTAGTTTGGTTATGACTTATGTTTTTTTTATCAAAGTTATTTCTAATAATTTTTTTATAATATAAAAAAAACAAAGTGGTGAAGTTCAGAAATAAATATAAGTATCAGAATTTTGTGATTTTTTTTAAACCCAAAGAATTAAAAATGGTGAAGTTCAGAAAATGTATAAAAATTTTACTATGGCTGTTTTTTTTTTTAGATTTTAAATTTTAATCTTAGTAGCGAAGCGCAAGCTCCCCCTCCGGGGGGAGTGGCAAAGCCATTGCCTGGTATTAGAATATTAATAATGTTCTCTTTGATATATTTAACATAATATCGATAAATATGATATTATATTTAATATATTAGTAGCATTTAATATACTTTTAACGTATTTAATATAATATTTATACATTGAATATTATATTGAATATTATTTTAAAATATTTAATATAATATTGATGCCTTTAACACTATATTTAATATTTTAATATATTTAATAGAATATTGATACGAGTCTGTCCCCCCACCCACAACACCCATGGGGACCTGTCAAATTTTCCAACCTGGAAAAACCGATGAGAGTTACTTATTGACCTTCAACTCATTTTCACTTCTGCTAACTTCACCACTTTCTACATGAAGCTCTCCCTTGAAAATCGCTAATCATCTCTCCATAATAGTAGTGTTCCTCGCATCAACACCACTTAAAATACCCTTACCATCCTACCTTTTGAAACGTAAGGACGCTGGTATCCAATACCCATCCTTTTCCCTTGTCAACATGCCCCGCCATAGCGCTATGTTCTGTAGTATCTCGTGAAATTAGTGTTTTCCTTTATGATCGTCTCACATAACGCAAGCATCTTTAAAACATTTTTCAAAATTATACACTGCCTGCCCCCTCTTTCCTTCGTTAGGGTTTATCTCATGGCAAGGCACAAGCAAGCCTCATCCATGCATACCTACCATAGCCAGTACCTACCATAGCCAGTACCACCCACTTCCTTCTCGGTCTACTCTTTCTTTCAACTACTTAATCCCATAATCGACCTACCTTTTACCCCGTCTTCCAACCCTTCTCACGCTCTGTTCAAAATTCAAACTTTTTTTTCTTATTTACATTCCTTTCTGTACATTTTCCCACGCGTTTTGACTGGGAAAAGCTCAAAATCACAACTATTTTGATTCTGGATGTTAGGAAGCAGTGCCGCATTCTTTTGTAAATAACAGAAACTCCATCAGAATCTAGAAAACCACCAAACAAGCTACAACTTCACAATGACATTAATGAAGGAGCTGAGGGAGCTCCGTGGGCCCACAGTTGATATCTAAGACCCTCCACATACACTCGACAGATAGGTGTTAACTGGGCCATCTGTACTAGATCTCTCACTGAAACCTTCCCGGTAGGGTACCCTTCCGCTTTTATCAGTGGTTCTCAATTCCCATTAACAAATAGGCGTTCTAGTATTTTCGTAATCTTCAGAATTTCACGTTAAATGCAAGGAGAGAGGCTCAGGGTTCAAGACATTGCATATGAAACGGTTGAATCTATCATCCAATTCAGGCTATTATCAAGATAATGTCCAAGTACAACGCAATGAATCTCTTCGTGAGAAACATCGTGCTCTGGTGAAAGGTAAAGGGAAAGCGAGTAACCTTGGAAGAAAAAAGAGGGGCATTTGTGCTGGAATTAGACAACCTGTTCGATATAGGAACTCTAGAAGGGAACCAGGAAATACAGAACAATAGACTAATCCTGAGGGAAGAAATATGAGGATATCAGGTTCTACGAAGATCAAAAACGAGAAATGAAAGACTACAGCATAAACAAGAAAAGGGTAAAGGTAGTAAGTAAAACTGCAATGTACGCAGTTGTGGCATGCAGTTAGTATAGCAATAACTAGCCACCTTCTACTGTATCAGGCACGCCTGGGATAGACTCTTCATCCACGCCAAATAAGTGTTTGTATCCAGTAGGCCAATCTAATAGCACTCGAATGACTAGTTACTTGATTGCGATATTTAACATGCACTTAAAAACGACTATTTTAACATTTGTACTATTTTATAGCTGCACCAGAATAAAAGGCAGTTGTTCATGTGGATGGCATTATCTGGAGTGACTCGACTGACAACCACGTTAAAATAGGAAACATAGATTGCCACTAACCTCGTCCTCGATATTCTCACCATCAAAACATTGTGTCTAGTGTGCCTTTGACGTTTCCAAGAAGGTCACTGAATGTGATGTCATCTGCAATATAGCTGATCCTCTTGGTTTATCAGACAATCAAGTTATTGCCATGTTTTCTGCCACCCTGAATGCTGGAGGGTTTATCTGGATAACTTCGTCATCTCAACCCCAACAACACGTCAAAACCGAATGCTGTTCAGGTATAATATTAGCCAAAGTCACATGTCCAAGGTTTGTGACCCCCTTCCCTTACTGTACGCTACCTTACACTGGGATGGAAAGTTGCTCAAAGATGTATTGGGCAGTAAATCTGGAAGTATCTCAGACACTTTAGATGTGCTACTGTCTGGTCCATTTTCATACACTGAAATAAAATGTTGGGAGTACCTATCATCTGCAATTCTTTTGACACAACTTAGAATGAGGCTTCAATAGATGTACCAGAGAC
The DNA here is from genome assembly GCA_963969495.1 of Ceratothoa steindachneri. NCBI lineage: Eukaryota > Metazoa > Arthropoda > Malacostraca > Isopoda > Cymothoidae > Ceratothoa > Ceratothoa steindachneri. Next base: position 121,073,202 of record OZ018331.1, read on the forward strand.
ATGGAAACTTACGGATAATGTTACTACCCTTGTTTTTGACACAGCATTGGGTAACCTAGGAGTCCATATAGGAATTGCTAAACTGCTAGAGAAAAATGGCAAACAAAAAGGTGTTTTATCTGGACTGTCGATATGACATCCTGGAAATCGTAGTGAGAGCAGTTTAGGAAAAAGCTGTTTGGAAAGTGAAGGGGCAAGATAATCCTTGATTTGAATATACGAAGGATATTTGGATGGACTGGTGCAAGGAAAACTCAAATATGTTTGCTATCAACAGCAAGTGAATGAAAATAAATAAGAAGAATAGTCAAGAACTAATCCAAGATATTCTAACATCAGAAAGGCTTCCAAGAGCCAAATACAGGAAAATGGCTGAACTGACAGTAATTTTTGAGGATCGATCAGGTGCCATTCATCACGCTAGATGGATGACCAGAAATCTGTAGTCCATGAAACTCCTTATGTTTATAGATTAACTTGAGTACTACGAAGACCCTTTATCAAAGCTTGAAAGACTAAAAACCTCATACCGCTGTTCTACACTCCTGTATGAATGATGACAATTTCTGCTGCAGATGATTTCATGAATGATCTACGTCTAATCCATGACATGTTGAAGTACAAGAAACTGATCTAGAGCTTGCTGATGCGGTATTTAATAAGATGGGAAACCACCAATGGTATCTCTCGGAGAAAGTCGTGCCATTTGCCCTGTTCAGTAATAGATTGAGTGACACATTGATGCGCGACATTGTTGCCCAGTTAAATGCCACTGAGAAGTCAGACAGTTCATAACAGGAAAGCTTCCATTCTGAAGAGACACAGCTAAGACCACCCCAATGGCTCTCATTGTTGCAGAATCCAATTTCCTGATGGATATATTGAACATTGGATCCAGGTGGCTTCTGGAACCTGTCATATCCCGGCCATGGAATAACTAGAGAAAAATGGTGGATGATATTGCTGAACGTGATGTCAAGATGATGAGCGATTTTGCAATGTCATAACAACAGATGTCAAGCAAAGGAACTATCTTATTTAACCTGCGGAGTTTAACAGACGTCGCTTTGATAGTTTCAAGAAATAAACTCTCAACAACTGACTGTGAAAATGTGATAAAATGTAAATCTCAAATTTGTGTCATGAATAAGCTGTTTTGTCTGCCTTGAGCAAGAGAAAACGAATTTTGTGTTATTTCTCAAATCTTTGTATGTACCAATGTGCCATTTCGTGTTAGAAAGAGGATTAAAACCACTTCAATTTGGTGCCTACTTTGTTACTCTATCTTGTTTAGATAAAAGTTATAGTGCAAAACATGATTCAAGGGAATCAGGACCTGGTGCTTTTGACCGATTTCAATGCAGAAAATATTTAAAGCTCCATGCGGCAATGCCCTCCCTCCCCACACATCCTAGATCAAAATAGTTGTGATTCCCGGCTTTTACAGGTCAAAACACAAAGGAAAATGTACAGAAACTTATAAAAAATAAGAAAAAGTTGATTTTTGAACAGGCCTAATTCTACATACAATCTCGTGTATTCTCTTCACAAGTCTTTTTCCATTCATTCTTTTACACAACTCTTAAACTTGATCCTAATTAATCATTTTGTTCATCGTTTCGTAGGTAATTAGTTACTACCTGTTCTTTGTTTTACACGCAATTAGGTATCTCCTCGCTCTTGATGATTGACTCAAAATCGCATTCGGTATTTCGTTAGGTGCAAACGATTTCATTTTTATTTAATAAAAAAAAATAAAGCAAAACTCAAAAAGGACACACTTGCAAGAATTTTCAAGTAGGGTTTATATACAAAGTGGCGAGGTTAGGGGAAGTGAAAATTCGTGGATATAGCTTGAGTAGATAACTATGCACCTGTAGAGGAGAGCAACTTTCGTGAACTCGCTCGCTGTTTTGCAGCAATGGCAATTATGTACCCTGGGGAGCTGGGATGATTTTGCTTAGGAGAGTGATCTTGAGGCACACACTGCCACATTGGGCAATGGATTTCCATTCGGGAACTGTTGTGGGAGCTGTGGTACTTCAATAGTTTAAGTCTAGAGACCAAAATGCGTAGTTTCTCTCGTTTCTCAGCGCTGATCCCCAAATTGCCCCAATATCGGGGAGAGAGAAATGTCATGTCTTGAAAATAGTAATAATAAATAACAGACTGTCAAAATTCCTCGATGATAATGACCGAAGAAACAGCTTCCAATTTGTCTTCAGGAAAAACAGAAGCACGGAGATGGCCCTTGGAGTCATCCTTGAAAAGATAGCGAAAGTAAAGAGAGAAAAAATGAGCGTAGACATCGTATGCCGGGACGTGTCCAAGGCATTTGCCAAAGTATGGCAGAGGGGTATACAACTCAAGATACTCAGATTAGGAATGAACAACAAGATCGAAAGGATTTTATGTGATTATGTAATGGAGAGACGTGCTTATGTGGAAATAGGGCGACATCAGAGTGAAATATTCGAGCTCGCTGCGGGTTTGCCCCAAGGCTGATGTCTGAGTCCGTCTCTCTATTCAATCTACACAGCAGATATACCACCAACAAGAAATGAAGGCTGGGTTAACATCCAATTTGCCGAAGACATCACTCAAATCATAGTTTGCCCCTACAGGAACGGTCCAATGCAAGCTAGGATGACTGCAGAAGAGACAAGAAGCATTAATAGATACGAAGAAAAATGGAAAATTAAAACCAACAGGGATAAATTTAAAATGGATACCGTGTACAGGAGGAACATCTCAGATGTATATGTAGAAGGACAGCGCTACAGATACGACAAAGAATGTAAGGTGCTCGGACTAACCATTACAAAATCAGGTTATAAAAAGCACGTAACTGAGAGGATAAATCGTGGGAAGAGGGGCTTGGCATTACTCTACAAGTTAGTTAATCTAAACATGAAAAACAAGAGAAGAATTTATCAAGCCATAGTACAGTCTGCGATTATTTATCCAACCATCGCAATGTCCACGATCTCGAGAAGTAGCCTATTAGGGCTCCAAAAAGTCCAAAACAAAGCTATCTACTTAATTACAAACACCAGAATAGGAGAAAGAAGAAGACTACGAAACCTGCATAGGAAGACAAGGATAAAGTCACTTAACAGAATAATTGCAAAAAGAGCAAGGAAAGTCTTAGAAAAGACACAGAAAGAAGTAGGAGTTGAATTAACCAACCAAATTGCCCAAAGAGAAGGATGGAGGTCACGCAGATTATTCCCAAGTTTCCCAAGGATAAATGAGGGAGGAGAAGAAGACGAAGAAGAAATCTACACTTAGAGAAAGAGATTAATACTCGACGACGATTAAGAGTAATTATTTAACCGAAGAAAACCAGAGAATAGCATATAGTCAATTATAACTAGGATAGGAATAGGAAAGAATAGATAGAGAGATAGAAACCTACACCAGTTTTTAGTAAGAATATTTACTAATAACGGTTTGAACGCCTCATAAATACCAATACTACTTTCTAACTTTATCGCGATAGCTATACTACCTAAAATGGACAGAGATAAGCCTGACCTCGAGGCAATTAGCATCTTTTGGCAAACCACTTACTCCTTTCAGCCTTTTGCATCTATTCGTATTTTACTATCATATTCGCACACGGGACTCACAGTGATACGTGGGACAGGGGTCACGATAAACTGTTATAGTTATAGTTAGAGACAAGAGACATATCGTGGTTCGGACTCCACGTTAAGCTGTAGGTCCCATTACTAACTAAGTCCACTTTTGTCTCCTACTATTTTATTCGCTGTCCTATCCTAAAACTTTCCTCTTCCTCTCCTTCTCACTCCTAACCGCCGTACTCACAGTGCTTGGAGCCTACTTTGGCTCTAGACAGTGTAACTATGGGGGTCTATAAAGAAGTACCGGGCCTCCCCCCTCCCTCCTTGGCCGCTCCATGAGCGCCAAGGGAGGCGGGGGGGGGGGGGAGGGCGGAAGAGCTGTTCTTTGTCTCCCACCTCTCTTTTCATTGCATTTCATTTCATCTGCTGAGTTTTGGTCAACTGTACAAGAATCTGCTGAGGTTTTGCCCAACTATACATGCAATTTGCCCACCTGTTCCTGTTTACATGTGCCTACACGCTTCTTTCCCGTGGATCATTTTTGTGCACATGCCCACCTCTACATGCTTACGTATACATGCGATACCTGTACAATGTACATGCATACTTTGTCCTATTTGTACATATATGCTTACATGTGCCTGTGGCTTTCTTCTTTCATTGGGATATTTCTGAATTTGACCACATGCACATGTTTACATATGCTTACCAGTGCATGCCTACATATGCCCAACTGTATGTGCTTACATGTACCTTCCCTCTACTTACATACAATTGGCTACATGTGGTTGTACGTTTTTCCTGACATTTTTACATGTGACAGCTATTCATGCTTACATGTGCATACCTGTAAAAGCTACGCGTGCCTACTTATATGTTCTTACTTTTACATGGTTACACGTGAAAGCATTTACATGTAAACATATGCCCAACTTTATATGTTTACATGTGCCTATCTATACATCCTTACACGTGCCCATATATCCATATATATATATATATATATATATATATATACAGGGTGAGTCAAAATTATGTTAACACTTCTCTAAGTTTTATTTTATTCAAATTTTAACACTAGAATGAGAGGAATTATTTATTCAGAGTTTACTGAACAGTCTCCACCTGTCCACCAGCACAATTGATGCACAGAAACCAGCGATCAACAGTACAATTTATTGCCTTGACACACATTTCACGGAGAATATTTGATATTGCACCTTTTATTCTGTCCTTGAGTTCTTGGATGTCACTAACGCTTTTGCTATACACGCGATCCTTTATCATACTCCATAACCAGAAGTCACAGGGTGTGAGATCAGGGGAGTATGGTGGCCATGCCAACGGTCCGCCGCGACCTATCCAACGATTTGGGAAAGTTTGATCAAGATAAGCGCGAACAGTGCGGCTAAAATGAGGTGGTGCACCATCATGTTGGAAATACCCTGCTCGTCTGATATGTAGGGGTGTGTTACCAATGGCAAACGTTTGCAGCATTTTTAGGTAGCTATCTGCAGTCACTGTTAAAGTTGTAAAGAAATATGGGCCAATTACACCAGTAGTGGTCACGGCACACCACACGTTTACCTTTGGGGAGGCCCGTTCATGCTCTCCAATGACACGTGGATTTTCAGTACCCCACAAAATATGGCTACGATTTGGAAATTGTTCAGCAAATTTTCGACGCACTGTTGTTGCCGATCCAAAAACTTCCATCAAGCTTGCAACCACCCTTCTGTGCTCCATTGTTAGTCTGTCAGCCATGGGTAATGTAAATCTGTAAAATAAATATAAATAAATCATTAGTCATAATAATAATCAAAATAAATCATAAAACTTATAGAAGTGTTAACATAATTTTGACTCACCCTGTATAAATATATATATATATATATATATATATATATATATATATATATATATATATATATATATATATATATATATATATATATATATATATATATATATATATATATGTTTGCCACATGTGCCCATCCGTGTATGTTTAAATGTGTTTGTGCACTTCCTCTTTTCTGTGGAACATTTCCCCATGTGTCCTTCTGTTCACTTTTACGTATACCCCACCTGTGCATGTTTACATATGCCCACATGCTTACATGAGGCCAGAGACTAATTAGCTTTAATACATCCTCCCAATCTTTTGAGGAGCATTTATTCAACCATATATTTGCCACCGTCCTTATCTCAATGGGGACTCGCTTGGTTCACCGAATCCTAAACGATGACAATTTGGTAGGTTGCAAACAAGAATGGGATTGGAAGACCACAAGAGGGGCTTGTAATTTCGGACATCTGGATCATAACCTTCACAATACCAAAATCGCAGTTGGCCTTTGTTTAGGAAGACCTGTGAGACGGCGAGAATGGCATATTATGAGAATCAACATTCAGCTCGCACACAAATGGTGTTTATGTGCATAACTGTGTGTGCTCTCTAAAGCCTTTTGCTTTCTGCACATAAAACTTAATTCTGTGGCCTGTGAAACCTTTTATTATGCTCACATAAAACCATAACTGTTTGGTTTGTGGAACTTTTTCTGTTATGCACATAAAGCCATACATTGGATAATTCACTATTTGCCAAATCAATATTTGCTTTGAGTAAATAGAACGAGTTCTTGAACTTTAAATTTTATGTTTCGGGCACTTCTTTATTTTCATCTTTCCGACACTTCTTCATTTTTATTTTTCGGACACGTCTTCATTTTTATCTTTTTGACAGGTCTTCATTTTTTATCTTTCCGACACTTCTTCATTTTTATTTTTCGGACACGTCTTCATTTTTATCTTTTTGACAGGTCTTCATTTTTATTTTTCGGACAGTTCTTCATCTTTATCTTTCGGATAGGTCCGCATCTTTAACTTTCGAACGCGTATTCATCTTTATCTTTCGGACACGTCTTCATTTTATCTTTCGGACCCGTCTTCATCTTTATCTATCGGACAGGTCTTTATCTTTTGAACACGTCTTCATTTTTCGGACAGGTCTTCCTTCTATATTTCGGACTCGTCTTCATCTTTATCTTTAGAACACGTCTTCATTTTATCTTTCGGACCCGTCTTCATCTTTATCTTTCGCACAAGACTTCATCTTTATCTTCCGAAGACGTCTTCATTTCCCGGACCCGTCTTCATCTTTATCTTTCGGATCCGTCTTCATCTTTATCTTTCGGACACATTTTCTGGTTAGTTGACTTCAGTAAGTGCTTAAGTGACGATACGCGAGATACATCTTCCAATCTCAGCACCGCTGTCTCTTCCTCCTCTCCTTCATTCAGACATCCACTCGTCCCTATTTGGGACGGCTGACATCTGTAGGATTCCGCCCTCCCACCCTTAACACCCAACCTTTACTCTTCTGACTCCAATACTTACATGAACATAAACGGTTATATCGTCCATGTATACATTTTCACTTCGTCTTTCTTCACCTCTTTCTTTATAGCCCCCCACCCCTTACACAGCTGCGTGAGACGACATCCTTAATATTGCTCTTAGAATTCGAGCACCCCCCCCTCCCGATCCGGTTGCCTTATTATAATCCCTTGATGTTGAAAGGAGGACCCTTCCTTGGGCCACATAGGATTCCTTGTTTGCAGTACCGTCGTTCCTTTTGCCGTATTTCCCACTACTCTCAACGATGACCGGTCACTGGTGACTTCGGTCTTTCCAGTGATTGGCATTCTGATTTTTATGTGACTTTCATAGGCATTTCGGGGAACTTCGTCCGAGGTCTAAAAGGGACGTGGTCATTCTGATCTTATGCGACGTTCATTCTCATGCCGGGGGACCTCGTTCATGATTGAAAAAAGTACAGTGTTATTCTGATCTTTATGCGACTTTCGCTATCATATCGGGAGACCTCGGCAAAGATTGAAAACGGCTTGTCAGCTATTGTCATTCTTATCTTTATGGGATTTTCATTACCATATCGGGGGTCGGGGTGGGGGGGGTCGTCTACGATTGTAGAGGCACAGGAGGGTTGATTAACTAACTGGAATCTTTCTCGTCCACTATTTTTTGCTGTTCGTCAGAAGTCAGGGTCAGTTTTCTTGGGTTGCCTCTGATGCTGGACATTTCTGTCCTTTTATTGGTACTTTTAACAATTCCTATTCAGTTTTGTTACGTTTCTTGAACTTCCTTTAAAATTTTTCTTCTTTTTTTTCCATTCAAAGAGCAAACTTAGTCCGCAATAATTCCTTAAAGTTATCTAGCTTCTCTCCGTTGTTTAATCGTTTGCGAGTCTCAGTTTATAAAAGCGATGTCGGTTTGTTTACATTTGTACTACTGATAGAATTCCCTCTCCCCCTCGTTTTTGCCGACCTATCTGCCTCCTACTTTTTCTCTCACTATTCCTTATATCTATTCGTCTCTTCCGTTCTCTCTTCTCTATTTCCTTCGCTTTCTCACCAAAGGTCGTCGCGTCCTTGGCTATTGGCATTCATGAGCCAACTGTGGACTTCTTGGTTCAGCATTTCCGAGTCGAGATGAGGAGCCGGAAGCTGACCTGGTCCACTCAAAGAAAGCTCTGGTGGGGCCGCGATATAATGGGAAGAGGTACCATACATGATGGTTGAAAATACGGCCTGGGATAAAGAATGGACATAAAATATGGAGATTTACCACCGATCTGCACCATTTCTAAGACATTTTCTTCTTCATTGAGGCCTTGTTTTAACCGGGGATCCGAACCATAATTGGTAGATGGTTGTTGTTGGACCCTACAACCTGAAATCTAGGCCCCGTCAACGTTACTACAATTTAGTAGGGTCGTGCCTTCTGTGAGACCCTTCTGAGGGAGTAGGTTAGAGTGGAGTGAGGTTGTTGCATGCTGTGGGAATTTTACAATAGCCCTCCTGTGCTAGCGATCCATGCAAACAGCTAGGAAGTGGGAGTTCCCATAATGGGTAGAATCAGTAATATATATATATATATATATATATATATATATATATATATATATATATATATATATATATATAAGTAGAGATTCGGTGATTAGCAAAGCATCCAACCTAAACAATGGGTTCCGGATGGGAGAAACCTCAAATCATGGGTACAAGCGTGGGGTATAGGACCCAGCTGGGAAGGGGCCCCTTAAAAAACGTTGGACTTCCTAAATAAATCCCTTGCCCGTCTACTCCGTTGTCTTCCACCCTTGGTGGGATTACTTTTTGTGATGGTAGCAGACAGGTACCCACCAATGGGGCACAATCAGATAGGGTAAAATGAATGGGGTACAGTCAGGGGTAGAGTACCACGGGAAAGAATATCCAGCTTTTTCATTTCCAAGTTCGCAAAGTTTCTAGTGTTTATTTGTTTTTTATCAATTATTATTACTTATTATTTATTGTTATTATTTATTCTTTATATTTATTTATTTACTCCTAATTGTCCCTTCATTTATATGGCCACTCTTCATATAATTATTATTATCAATATAATTATTATTAGTAGTAGTGTCATTATTATTATTATGATTATCATTAGTATTATACTTATTAATAACAATTTTATTATTATTATTATCCTCATCATCATCACCACCAAATAGAGCAGACCTTGCAGTCTTCCTTCATCGTCAAAATGTACCGCTCCCTCCAGACTCTCTAAGGGCCCCTTTCCTTCCTTGCTGAATGAGAAGATCCAGGAGAGTTACGTGACCTTAGCACCCCATCTAGCTTACTCAGTCACCTTCTGAGCATTTGCCTTTCCCTAACTTGACCACTTTCCCAACCTCTTCCGGGAAATTTCCTGCTGGAGATTCCCTCTGTTGGTTTTCATTTTATTTTGAGAATTTCTACTCAGTACCAATACAAAAAAGGCGGCTTGAATAAGTACAAAGAAGGCGTTCGGGGCGAAGTCTGCCTTGCCGCCGCAACTCAAACGAGCTCAGCAACGGTGGACGCCTCCCCCGAAGCGGCCTCGCGGCGCTCGCAGTTGGGATGGGCCTGAGATCTTGGAGCTGTTGAAGAGGAGGGACACATGAGAGGCGCATATACACTCCTGCCGTACACGTAATAGGCGCGCATACACTAGTGTATATATATATATATATATATATATATATATATATATATATATATATATATATATACAAATGAGAAACATATACACTCCTGCCCACAAGAAGACTCACACGTGCACATAAGGCGCAAATTCACCGGGGCACCGACATATTTGAGGCGTAAATACATACAGGCACATATTAGAACCGAAAACACACTGGAGGATATTCAGATTAAAGGCGTATATACAATCGTGCACACACATACGTATAAATATATATTAGAGACACAAATACAATCGCGTACATAGAGAAATGCGGGTTGTAGCTCGAAACTCGGGACGTTCTGCTTCTCCCTAATGAGTGAAAGAAGCGATCATTCCGAGAACCTCAAATTGTGAAGGACACGAGAATGCGCTTGACGAATCCTTGAAGAACATACACGGAAGCCGGAGACATGGCCACTTTAGGTCTTTAACACATTTAGGTCCACTTTTACAACTGATAGTGTTATCTCTTTATCTTTCTCTTAACTTCCAGTCCTTTCAAAAGATTCCATTCCGTCTCAACTCTTACTCAGTAATTTACCTACATTAGTTTTATACATTTATTGAATTAAAATCGCTTATTATTCGTTTATATCACTCTAATAGCGCAGTATAAATACAACCACGGTAGTGCAAGCTGTACGTCGTTGAAGGTAACGAAATGTGATCGAACCGATGCGAAAAAAATGGTGATTTTATGATGGTAACATGTTTCTTAGTGTAATAATCCCATGAATGCGTTGGCATGGTGAAAAACAGGCATCGACCTGTTTTGAAGTGGTCTTTTCTTCCTATCCACTACAAATTGTTATTTTCACTATTATTTTTCATCCTATAGCTTCGAAGCCATGGCAATACTTAATTATTAGGCACTGGTTAAGAAAACTCTTAAATTTATGGTTTGGAACCATGCCAATGATAGAAACCATGGAAACCATGGTGCAATTATTGAAATAATGAATTTTTAAATATTTAATAAATATAAATGTCGTATTTTGTGCAATTTCCTTCTATTCTTTATTTAGTTTTAACTTTATCGTTTCATAAAGTTAGTGATCTTCATTTGGAACGTACTTTATGAAGTGGAGTCGAACCTGTAACCTTTCTGGTCCATATATTGTTCTGAAATCTTACCACATGCCGTTTACCTTTAAGGTTTCTACTACTTCTACCATATCTGGTATCCAAATAGTTGTTTTGCTTTCGTATTAAGTTAATCTCATCCATTGCGTTCATGGGGACTCTCGGCTGTCCTGAGCTTTAACTTAAGGTCATAGTTGAGATTATGCATTAGTTATATACTTTTCTGATAGATGAGCCTTTTACTTTTAAAATTTGAGTTCGCTAACTGAGAGTAATTTTGATTTCTCGATCTTTTTCAAGTGAAAATGTAATCTCTTAACGCTGATCGATTCATTTGTCTATGAATTCACTTTGATGGTTGTCAAATTCTACGTTCAATACATGGCTGGATAATCGTGCCTTTTGTGTCCTCGAGATTCATTTTCAGATAATTTTTTTTCAATATTAAGTTCCTGGATTCGTATTTGGATTTATTTTAGTTAGTTACTTATAGCCACCATAATATCGTATACGATATTATCGATACGATATAGATGTATCACATCTATCTTTAGAAGACTTCTTCAAGATATGAATGGAACAATTTGGGTGATATGGTTTCTCCTTGCCTCATTTACCTGTCCAACTAAAAGAATGAGCCTTTACAGGTGTAGGGTGATCTTTTAGGTGTGTTTTCTGATGTTGATATACAATATATCAATGTTTTGGTTCATCATGACATGATTGCTGACACACATGCATGTACATATATGCAAACCTACACTAAAACCATATGTTAAAATCAGAATGAGTTTATCTCCTAACATACACATAGCTGAAAGTCGAGTGGGAGATTCGAAGGCCATCCGCCAAACCTGGAGGCAACTACAATTCATCTGTTGTACCTCCTCCCTTTTCGTTCAAACCTGTCGGTAACACGGATGGCTAACCCATATAGAGCGTTTATTACATCGCCTAATGTTGAACATGAACTGACTTACTATACATACAGTCATAAAACGTTCGCTACATTTCCGTTAGCTCATTCTGCCAATTTGGTAGATTAGAAATAAACGCTTTTGATGTGCGTTTACTTTCGTTAAATTGTTTTTGCTTGGAAAGACGATCTCGGCAAGGGAAGGAAGACTTAGGTGATGAGGTGCATTGAATTATTGTTATTAGGTAAAAGGTGACGCTCTTTCTCTCTATATTATCCCTATGGTGGCAATACAGAATTATGATTTTGACTTTGTGGATCCGTGGACTGATGACCTAATTTATTGGTAACACGTCTGAAGTTACCTTTATCAATTAGGCATATATCATGTGAGTTCTCGCTTTGTGCGTTCTTTTGCTAGATTTCCTAGAATTGTGCCCTATCAGACAATGGTGGAAGCATATCAAAGGTGACGTATTTGCTTTAGTAAAGAAGAAAATTGAAAACCAGAAAAAAAGAAGACAAACTTCATTAAAATAGGGCTAGCAGTAAATATAAGGGAAGGCAAAGTCCGTCAAAACCACCACAAAGAAAAACAATGAGTACAAATACTCTAAAATTACCATGAAAACACTGGGGGCTCTGAGCATCTTTTGATATAATTCTTTTAGATTCTTTTGGGGAAATTCCACTTTCCGATCTTTTATTCTTTTCTCGAGTGGTATATTTTCTAAATATTTTTAAATTAATAATTAAAGAATCAATTCTAGATAGAGGTGACACTTTTTGAAAACACTTAATGTCAATTCGAAGGATTTACTCTGACATCTCTGCATGATGAGGAGGATGAGCTGTCTCTGGTATTCAAGTGAATGTTTAACCAGAGCCTCTTAACAAGAGAAGGCGGGGTTTAATAAGAAAATAAGATAAGGGTTTTAAAATCGAGGGGGAGGGGGGGGGGGATAGAACAACCCACGCGTCTTGAGGTTTCAGTTTTTTTAAAGTTTTTGTTATGTGGGCGTCTCCCATGGATGGGTTACTAGTTGTCTCATTGTTTCAACCATTTGCCTTTCATTCTTGAAAGAAACTCTTTCTCATCTTTCTAATTTTTTTTTCGATCATGTGCAATTTTTTGTACAATTTTGGGCCTACTTTTGAATACCATATCTCCATTTTGTGTTTGGTATTCTTTTCGGTAGTCCTTTATCAATTAGAGTCAAATCGGGATTTTTTTTATGGTGCATCTTGGAATCTTGCCTCATGTTCTGCCAGGATCTATTTCAGGCTTTTTATTGCTTCCACCAAAACTTCAAGTTTGGTTTGTTCACTTATACAAGTGGCTGATTTTCTGTCGCGCCAACTTATCAACATCATAATCATTCATGTGCTCTTTGTGTTGTTCTAAGTTTTAATGTAAGTTTTATGGTTAGGTTGGTTACTTTTCAGGCACATGCGAAAATATGATCTAAGTTTTAATGTAAGTTTTTATGGTTAGGTTGGTTACTTTTAATGTAAGTTTTTATGGTTAGGTTGGTTACTTTTCAGGCACATGTGAAAATATGTTCCAAGTTTTAATGTAAGTTTTTATGGTTAGGTTGGTTACTTTTCAGGCACATGCGAAAATATGATCTAAGTTTTAATGTAAGTTTTTATGGTTAGGTTGGTTACTTTTCAGGCACATGTGAAAATATGTTCCAAGTTTTAATGTAAGTTTTTATGGTTAGGTTGGTTACTTTTCAGGCACATGCGAAAATATGATCTAGGTACAAGTACTTCTATCATATAAGGTATACCACAAGAAACAATGAGGATACTTTCATATATGATACATAAATCGTAATATATTTCTCCATTCTTAAGTATCAAGATAGTCCTGGGGTATGGTTACCTTACCCATGGTTATCTACCTTTACACTGCTTTGGGCATGACTGTGCAACGTTGCTTATCCACGACAAGCGAGTGGCAGAATTCAGTAGACCAATCTATCAATCCTTATCCATTGGATACAATCATTTGCATCGCGCGAGTGATGAGTGTCCCTCAGGCGCAAGGCCAAGGAAGTCGGCGTGGGTAACCATTGTATATTTACCACATTCCAAGCCTCATTGGTATAGGTACCATATTCAAAGGCCCCGTACATTGGTATTAAAACTACATTCCAAGCCTTCGTACATTAGTATAGTTACCACATTTCAAGTTTCCCTACATTGGCTTCGTTACCACATATTATTCCTTTGTACATTGGTATTGTACATAGGATTACCACATTCAAAGTTTCCACATTCCAATTTACCACATTCCAAGTTTCAAAATTCCAATTTACCACATTCCAAGTTTCCATACATTGGCTTCGTTACCACATACCAAGCCTCCGTACATTGGTATTGTTACCACATACCAAACCTATGTACATTGGTATAGTTACCACATTTAAAGTTTCACTACATTGGATTCGTCACTAAATAACAAGCCTCCGTACATTGGTATAGTTACCACATACTAAGCCTATGTAGATTGGTATAGTTACCACATTCCAAGTTTCACTACATTGGCTTCGTCACCACATACCAAGCCTCCGTACATTGGTATAGTTACCACATACTAAGCCTATGTAGATTGGTATAGTTACCACATTCCAAGTTTCACTAAATTGGCTTCGTCACCACATACCAAGCCTCCGTACATTGGTATAGTTACCACATACTAAGCCTATGTAGATTGGTATAGTTACCACATTCCAAGTGTCACTACATTGGCTTCGTCACCACATACCAAGCCTCCGTACATTGGTATTGTTGCCACATTCTGAGCATCCTTAATTGGTATCATTATCACGTTCCAAGGTTTCCTACATTGGAATGGTTACCACATTCCAAGCTCCCGCACATTTCACTTTAACTCTCAATGGTTTTGAAGAGGGAAAATCGTCACTGTGGATTCAAATTGGATGTTTTATTAAGAACCCCCCCCCTCAACTCGGAATTTTTTAGGGGGGGATTAACTGTAGTTAATTTTTCTTCTCTAGTTTGCCATTAGCCATTTTCTTAAATCGAAAATTACTTTTTACAAGTAAACTCTCTTCTCTAAGCATAATGATAAATAATAATAACAATCAAGGGTACGACCCTTCGTACAGCATCTGGTTACTGACATCGAATCACGAGAATATTTTTTTTTTCTCGTGTGATATTCCAAAGGGCAGCTACGAGGTCACCACTAATTGGTCGATCTGTTTGTTCTCATTTAGTTCAAGGACACCTTTACTGAAATACCAGAACGGAAATGAAGTTACCTGTAACCGGGAAGTAACACCAGGGGTAGCGATTCGGCAGCGAAACTCTCAAGGGAACTGGGGGTTGCAGAGGGCACCCGAAAATTGATATATCTCAAGGTTTTACCAGGGATGTTGCAATCGGTTCCACAGATTTTTTTTTAAACTTTCGTAAAATGTAAAATCGGAGAGTTTCTCCTAGGCGCATTTTTTTTTATAGTCAATATTTACGCATTTTCATTCCCCCCTCCCTCCGTACCCATTGTTCTTGGGGCTTTGCAATTTTTCCTTGATTTTTCTTCCTTCTTTTACTGTCATTATCTCTGATTTGGAGGTGTGGGAATTGAAAGAAATCAACTCAATTTAAAACGCTTTATACCCGGAAGACCGTTTTCAGTTTTTCCTCAGGAGCAGAAGAGTGTATATTAATTTGACTAACCTCTGCCCCTTTAGGGTAAGGAAGATGTAATGACTACAAAGATTTCGAAATTGGTATGAATGACCCCTCTTCCCTTGATAAAAACCGAGTTGGTCTTGATTGTCGGTTGGAACGAGGGCAAGAGAATATTATATTGATATCAAAAAAAGGATTTGGAGTACATAGATGGAGTGATAAAATAAAGCAAGACGACCTCAATTAAAGTAACAGTCAAACGAATTAAAAAAAAAGCGTCACGAATGACGTCACTGAATTTTAATAATCGGAAATCGTCAACGTGTTTTTGATGTAATTTAAGAAACATGAAATTTCTTGGAGTCATTTTTATAAATAGATTTTAAGAAGGAAGCCAAAACTCGGGAAAGGGACAATTTCACTGATAAAAGTAGCATAATTGCGCCGATTGTATAAAAAAATAAACGCTTGACTAAGTTCAGACCAACATTTCTCTCCTCCTGTCTGCACCCATTTGAGTTCTAGAAATCCAAAAATTCCAAATTGGCAGAATGAAGGAAAACAAGTCACGTCTTTACTTACGTGAGAATGACTAAGTGTCAATCCGTTCTTGACGTCTGTCGTGATCAATTCCAGTTTGTTCTGATCCACTGTTAAACCTCACAACTGAAGGTCACTTTAAAAATCGAGTTTTATTATTAGTCATAGACAAAAATGGTATAGTTCGATCATGTACTATATTGACACAGTTTAATTTACTAGTAAAAGAATAACAGGGCGAGCCGATAATTATCAAAAATGGTCAGTCAGTTCATCTGAAAATATTTATAGACCAGATATTAAATGAACGGCTATGGAGTCAACAGGCCAAAATATCCTAAAAAAGCTTTACTTTCGACTAAATTTGTAGGAAATTACCATTGTAAAGGTGTGTAACGAAATTAATAATCAGTTGGTAAAATAATAATTAGAAAACCATAAAACCACATAACAAAGGTTTTTGGACTGCAACATTGGTAAAGAACCGTAGTGAAGCAAGGTTGATTGATTAAGAGAGTTCAAGCTGTCAAACGATTTATATAAGATGAGAGAAATCAGACGCCATGAAACAATAATGATTATATTAAAATAATCCGCAAGGTTATTAAGAAACAACTTATGGAAGATCGCGGAAGTTATAAAAATCATATCAAAGATACAATCAAAAACCAAAAAAAATTGGGGGAAAGGACCCCCCCCACAAATACAAATAAATAAAACCAATTAATGAACAGCAAATAACCCCCAACGCATAAACGAAAAACTGGGAATAAAAGCACAGAGAGGAAATTATCAAAAAGGGCGATGATCTGAAAAGAATGTATGGCCAAAATTATCCAAAACAAACTTAAATGAGAAAGAAAGTTCCGACAATAAAGAGAGAATGAGTTTACATACACATAAAAGTTAACCTGGTGAAGACGGTGTAAAATCGATATTATAATTGGGAGGGAGGAATACTTATTATTATATTATTATTATATATTATTATTATTAAAATGAAGACTATTGTGTTTCAAAAGTATCTAGTAACGCAAGTGATACTATTGGCATAGTCTAAAATCTCAGTTGTATTCCATTTATAAAAAAGGAGATAAGAAAGGATTTAGAAACTATTGATCACTGTTTTCTATTGTGTTGGAAAAATATTTAGAACCCATGATTATACTATTGCCATAGGCTAACTTTTTAGTTGTATTCCATTTATAAAAATGGGAACTATCGATTACTGTTTCCTATTCTGCTGGAAAAATAGTTAATAGCGCAGATGACACTATTGACATAGGCTAACACTTCCGTTGTATTTATTTATATAAAAAAGGAGAAAATAAAGGAAATAGGGACTATCAATCACTGTTTCCTATTGTGTTGTAAAAATATTTAGTAGCAAAGATGATAGTATTGGCAGAGGATAAAATTTAATGTGTATTCCATTTTTAAAAGAAGATAAGAGAGAATTTAGGAACTAACGGTCAATCAGTTTCCTATTAGTAATATAGAATATATTTACAAAAATCAGATTTGATAGATTCATATAAATGCGCTATTGCCATCAGTCACCAGAACAAGCATATTTAAGAAGCAATTATATTAATGAAGGTGTGGGACAGATTGGTATAACAAACGGTAGGAGGCAGACACCGTTATGCATAAAGAGACCCTAAAGATGACCTTGCAGAAATGAGAATGTGAAATTAGATCATTGACACGAATAGTATTATAAGAAGTTCGAGCGTTGTATCGTGTTCAACGTATCCTGGTAAGCCGATATATATGTACATCATCATGAATTAATCTCACTGGGCTAAAATACCCCCCAAAGTTTTTATTTATTCCAGTTCAACACTCGAGTTTGTCACGTTACTCTTGCCAGAGAGCGAATTTCATCGTTCGACTTAGAATGCTTGGGCAGTAAGGCGTGAGCGCAATTCTCAAGACCCTACTTAACCTTCCCTATGAAGCTATGTATATCTTTCACATGGTGTTGGGGCAGGAAAGGTACCCAAACCTTCAGATGTCCGTTGCAACATAGGTGCTCTTTCTACTCTCAACACACCCTTGCACGGTTTTGCAGACAGGACCCTTTGTACAAAACTGCATTTCTAACTTTTATCTGATATCATTTTGGTGCTTTTTGAGAGTTAATAAGTCTTTGTTTTCCTTTTCTTTTCGTTCAAGTTTTTCCTTTGTTGTGGCCTCACTCCACTATACCTCGCATCTCGCGAACATTTCGTTTCAGTTCGTTCTTACGTTTCACGCTCGACCAGCGCTTTCGTCGAAGCGATTTCTGTTATACGAAAATAAACAATTTGAGGCCCAAAAGTTTGCCTTGGAACATCTCGCTCAAATTCTTAAAATGTGTTTGTTTACAAATGTTGGCTGAATCAACTAACCTTACCAACTAAACCATTGTTTTCCTTACAGGGGACTTAGTGAACAATAATGACGTCATTTATTAAATAAAGAATAAAAAAAATCTCATTGCACCTTGACGTGGTACGTGAATTCTACGCTTTGTACCTTTAACTAAAGAGGACGTTATGAGTTACCCCCGTAATCCGTCGTCTCGCTACGTGGACTACACCAAGACACAATCGGGATCGAGGGGTTACCCCCCTTCCTCCGTCAGCAGTTATGAGTACTCCCCCCCTCAGAAGCCCCCGAGGAGGGAGGGGAGCAAAGGGAGAAGCAAATCCAGGGATGCGTCTCTTGAGAGATACGAGAGGAGTCGACAGGTAAGACACGCCTTAATTCAATTCATGGCCGTTCATTTGGTAAATAAATTATAAAAATAGAGGAAAATTGAATCCCCTGGAGATGTTAATCTTCGGTTAATCCTAAGTTAATTCATTGGTAGAGCAAAGTGGATTAATATTCATAAAATTACTAAAGGCGTTTAATTTGCTTATGGTTCGGTGCGCGCTGAAGCAATAGACGTTTTTTGACCTTGAAGAACACTTAAATTAAAAGAATGTGGCGTGTGTCTGTATGGGTGTGTTGGGTGGAGTGGAATTGATGCAATATTGTGTGTGTATGAGTTCTCAATAACAGCCACGGGGGAGAGGTGGGGGAAATAATGAGGAAGTACGAGTAGTTTGTGTTATTAAAAAAAAAGGATGATCTTCATATCTACCTACTAAACTTCTCTATAGAGATAGAGGGACATCCAGCATTTGTCAATATACATGGACATAAAGAATTTGTCAAGATACAGAGACATCCAGCATTTATCAAGATAAAGGGACATACAGGATTAGTCAAAATACAGGGACATCCAACATTTGTCAAGGTACATAGACATCCAGCACTTGTCAAGATAAGGAGGCATACAGAATTAGTCAAGATGCAGGGACATCCAGCATTTTTCAAGATAAAGGGACATACAGGATTTGTCAAGATACAGGGACATCCAACATTTGTCAAGATACAGGGACATCCAGCATTTTTCAAGATAAAGGGACATACAGGATTTGTCAAGATACAGGGACATCCAACATTTGTCAAGATACAGGGACATCTAACATTTGTCAAGATATAGGAACATCCAACATTTGTCAAGATAAAGGGACATACAGGATTTGTCAAGATACAGGGACATCCAACATTTGTCAAGATACAGGGACATCTAACATTTGTCAAGATATAGGAACATCCAACATTTGTCAAGATAAAGGGACATACAGGATTAGTCAAAATACAGGGACATCCAACATTTGTCAAGATAAAGGGACATACAGGATTTGTCAAGATACAGGGACATCCAACATTTGTCAAGATACAGGGACATCCAGCATTTTTCAAGATAAAGGGACATACAGGATTTGTCAAGATACAGGGACATCCAACATTTGTCAAGATACAGGGACATCTAACATTTGTCAAGATATAGGAACATCCAACATTTGTCAAGATAAAGGGACATACAGGATTTGTCAAGATACAGGGACATCCAACATTTGTCAAGATACAGGGACATCTAACATTTGTCAAGATATAGGAACATCCAACATTTGTCAAGATAAAGGGACATACAGGATTTGTCAAGATACAGGGACATCCAACATTTGTCAAGATACAGGGACATCCAGCATTTGTCAAGATAAAGGGACATGCAGGATTTATCAGGATACAGGGACATCCGGCATTTGTCAAGATAAAGGGACATACAGGATTTGTCAAGATACAGGGACATCCAGCATTTGTCAAGATAAAGGGACATACATGATTTGTCAAGATACAGGGTCATCCGACATTTGTCAAGATACAGAGACATCCAGTATTTGTCAAGATACAGGGATGTGTATCATTTTTTAAGATACAATGTGTTAAGAGGCTCTATTGACTTCATGTGAAGAGTAATCTTTACAAAAGGCCATAATAGTGGTTTGGACATATAAAACAACTTCCAAGGCGCCAAATTTTAGGATCATTTTATGGAAATTACTATTTCTAAACGATAGTGATATTGAAATATTGGACCACAAACTTAGTTGAAAACTGAAAGATCCATAAAAGGGAAGGACTCGCTAGTTTGGGGAATCAAAGAATACTCGGTCGGTCATATGATAATTATTACTTCAGCCGGGTCGACGAACTTATCAAGAAATTCCATAAATAGCAAATGTTTTGTTCCATTTCAACTATTTTAAAAGTCTTCATTTAAAATTTGTCTTCTAAGCATTGATAATAATGTAAAGAATTCATTTCAGACATTGGCACCTGCTTGTTATCTGGTATTTTTATTTTATGTGGAATTTTTGGAAATATTTACGTACAATTATCAATTTTTGAAAAATATTATTACTTTGCAGCACAGCACAACAAAACCTAGCATTAGTCATCCAAAATTATTAAAGGATTTCTAGAATATATGAATAAGTAGTTACCTTAACTTTGTCCGAAACTTTTTGAAAAATGTGACATGATTAATTTGGCAACTGTACATTTCTAATCACTTCACTGAGACTAAATTGCCGATTTAGCCATACCTTTGTGGTGCTTGTATTGGTAGCTTAGAACTTTTAAGTGAATAAATTTCTTAAATATTTGTTTGGATTTCTTTATTGTCATGACTAAGCTAAAAGAATGTTTTCTTATCACCAACAAACCCATTATGAATCCCTCAGACTGCCAATTCTTTGCTCATGTGATTTCCTTTCTATCCTTACTCAAAGTTTTCAATATCACTCGTGTTTCTAAATATAATTTACTTTAAATAAAATATTAAAACAAAATCTTAGAACTATTAATCAGCTGGTCTAATCTTTAAGCTGATTTGTTATAAATAAATAAATATTGGAATGAAGATATGGCGTGGTTGACTGTTATCCTGTCAAAATGAGGTGATAGAGGAGAGTATAATTGGGCTTTGACTTGTTGCTGAGTTAGGATGGATAGTCAGCTATGGTAGGGTACGAATAAGTTCGAAAGTGATTTTAGTGAAACCAACTTTGGCAAGAGTACAACTCTCTGGGAAGTGATACATGGTGTAGCTTGTTTTTCAATCTAGATAAAGCAAATCACACTGTTAATATGATTCCAATCTGGAGTGGTTTGAGGGTATATGTGTTGGTGGTAGTTTGTTGAGTGTATTAGGGGATTTCTATGAATATTCTGAGGCGTGTGTAAGAGTGAATGGAGAGTGGGCTGTGTGGTTTAGTATATATAGATCTGAGCTAGCAGTCAAGTAATGATTTAGTTCTGCTCTTAAGTATAGAAGGAGGCAACCAGAGGCATAGTTAGTCAAACCCTCCCGAGGGAAGAGAGTCTGGTGCTCCAGGTCGAAACAAAACTTCTAGTGTAAGGTAATGTTTTGCGTTAGCATCAAAGTCTGAGAGCGAACGAGTCAATTATTGTGCAAATAAAGTTACCTTAGAGTAAGTCCACACTTTATTGTACACACCAAATGGACATATTCTTGTTCTAAAGCTGTTGATAGCAGCGTTACCGGGTTGCAAATTAAAGAGAGTCATTACTCCTATTAAATTAACGTATTTACATTACTTATTGCCGAAGGATCTTCAGTATATTTGCCATTTTAAAATAAATTTGCTAATCAGGCAATTAATTTGAAGGCAATGGAATATGACAAGGGAATAATCTCAATAGAATGAACAGAGTCTTTACATCGAGAGCGATCATACAGTTAACGACATAGTCTGAATGCAACCGAACAATAGCATTTAGAGAGAATCTTTCCCCGACATAATCAACATAGCCAAAGAAATGCAAGTGGCAAACCGTTACAAATGAAAAGAAGAAGAGAATTACAATACAATCCGCAATTATCAAGTGGTTAAAATGAACCACTAAGTTATACTAAGCTTTATTAATAAATGATTTAAATTTATATTATATCCTATTCTGTATTTCGGAAGATATATATTTTCCAACACGAGTGAAATATTTACAATTGTGTGAGAGAAGACGCTTGACAGAAAATGTAAGAAAAGTAAGGTATTGGTAGTTGATAGTGTAGTTATTTAAGCTTGGATAATATCCATAAATAGTATGAAAGTAGTTGGAATCCGTGAATGAAAGTAGCTCTTTTCGTGACATGAGTTTGCACTATTTTCATCCTATGACACTGATGCATGTCTCAATAACTAACTAAATAAATAGTTGACTAACTAAATAACTACATAAATAAATAACCATCAAACTAAATAGCTAATTGACCAAATAAATAGTTAGACAAATATCGAACTAACTAACTAACTATATATTCGAAACGTATGAAAACCGACAGGTCAATAGTGCCTTTTATACAAGATGTTACCTACGTCACTGCGCAAGTATAGTCTGAGCGTATTATTGATAGACTTGCGAGATATAGAGCAATTTATTAATAAATGGCTGTCATATTAAAACTGTATGGACCACCAGTGAAAAATATATGTAAGAGTAGTAATTATATGTACATATAAGTGCACATTGAATTTCCGAACACACTGTACATAGGTTGGTAGCGGGAGGATCGTTGGTTGTATAGTTTCAACCGCTGTCGACGCATCACTGCAAAAATCATTTGTTGAGTCCTAAATCCTATCATAGGAGACATTAGTCTAAATAATTTAGTAAAATATATTCTAAATGTGTTTATTTCAATGCTTTTTCTTTCTTTTTTTTGGTAAATTTAATTCCAATAGAACATTGGTGACACAATTTTCGAGTCCGAGTTTTTCAATTCCTTTCAAATTAAAAATATTTTCAATATATTTATTTGGGGGTAAGGGTGCTATGAACGCCATTTCATCGTCTTCTTCTGTTATAGGTTTATTCCAACCCAGCCCTTCAGTATGACCCGACCGACCCAACCCCCAGCGACCGAGCCGAGAGCGAATTCACCGTCCGGAATGAGGCGATGGCCGGTCCTTCCTGGAGCGTGGATGATGAGCCCCCGAGAGCCGCCTCCAGAACAGCTTCCGAAATTTACGCCGCCACGCGATTTCCAAGACCTCGTTCAGAAATTAGGTTGGTTATATCATGACCTGACGTTTATCAACGTCTGTTCTATTGGGTGTGAAGTTTATCAGGGTCTACTCTATAGTGCTCTAACGTTTATCAAGGTTTGTTCTATGGTGATATGACGTTTATCAGAGGTTTTCTATGGTCGCCTGACGTTTATTAAGGTCTGTTCTATTGGGTGGGAAGTTTATCAGGATTTATTCTATAGTTATCTGACGTTTATTAAGGTCTATTCTCATGTGAGCTGACGTTTATTAGTTTTTCTAGGGTGCTTGATGTTTATCCTCTTCCACTCTCAAGGGGTCTCACGTTTATCAGGGTCTAGTCTACATATAGGGGTTTGACGTTTGTATAGTCTGCTCTATGGTGATCTGACGTTTATTAAGATTTGTTCTATTGTAATCTGACGTTTATCATGATCTACTCTTGAGTGATCTATGGTGGTTTATCGATGTTCAAGCTCTCTTCGATTGTCATCTGACGGTTATTCTATGGTGAACTTACGTTTGTCAAAGTATGTTCCTTGGTCATCTGACGTTTATCAAGTTTTTTTCTATGGTTTGACGTTTATCAAAGTCTGTTCTGTGTGATTTGACGTTTATGAGTCTATTCATTTACGGTAGTCTGACATTTATCAAATTTTATCTTTACTGGCTTTTAGGTGTATCAAGGTCTACTCTATAGGAGTCTGACGTATTGCAAGGTATGTTCCATGGTGAAATAATGTTTATGAAAGTCTATTATTTGGTAATCTGACATTCATGAAGGGCTGTTCTATGCTGATCATTAGTTTATCAAGGTCTGTTCTATTGAGATCTTATGCTTATCTAAAATCTGTTTTACTGTGATCTGATCTTTATGAAGGTCTATTCTATGATGATATGACGTTTAGTAAGGTCTGTTCTATGATGGTTTATCGTTTATCAATGTCTGTTCTATTGCGATCTTACGTTTTTCAAAGTCTTTCTATGGTCATTTGACGTTTTACAAGGTCTGTTCATGGTGATATGACGTATACTAAGGTCTATTTTATCTTGATCTGACGTTTATCAAGCTTTGTTTTATAGTAGTTTACCGTTCATTAAGGTCTGATTTATATTTGCCTGACGTTCATCAATATGTAATATATGGTGGTTAGGGGTCTGTCATATGGTGAAAACATGTTTATTAATGTCTATTACCGGTTGGTCGGATATTTGTCAGTGTCTTATATGGTAGCCAGACGTTCATCAGGGTCTGTTATATATGGTCTGACTTGAATCAATTATGTTTAACGCAAGTGTGACGTTTATAAAGCTTTATTCTCTGATGATCATAAATTGATCATGGTTTGTAATATGTTTGCATGATGATTATTAAGGTCTTTTTGGGGCCTATTACAAGTCGGTGTGACGTTTATTGAAGTCTAAAATATGTTGGCCCAATATTCATTTTGGTAGTTTGATTTTCACCCAGCTTTATTATTGGTGGTCTGTAGTTAATACAGGTTTTTTACATGGTGGTCTGACCTTTAAAATCATGTGTTATATGACGGTTTAACGTTTATCAAAGCCTGTTAAAGTGTGTCCTGAATTTCTTGAAGGTTTGTTTTCTGGTCGCCTGGCATATGTCAGAGTCTGATATACCATGGTCTAACATTTATTAAGGTCTATAATATGGAGGTCTAACTTTTATCAATGTATGTTATATGGTGCCTGATGTTTATTTAGGTTCATTTTATGCTAGTCTAACATTTGTCAAGGTTGGTTATAGGATGGGTTAACGGTCATCAGGCTCTTTAATACTGTGGTCTGACATTCATTAAAGTTTTTTCGATGGTGCTCTGACGTTTCTCCATGTCTGTTTTATGTTGACCTGGCGTTTCTCCATGTCTGTTTTATGTTAGTCTGACGTTGATCAATTTCTCTTATATCGTGGCTAGATTTTTATTAAAATTTGGTATATGCTGGCCGGACGTTTATCAAGGCTATGTTCTATTCCTGATATTGCGTTATATGGCGACCGTCCGTTTATCAAGGTCTGGTAGATTGTGGACTAATTTTCCTAATAGTTTGTTGTATGGGGTTTTGACCTTTATCAAGGTTTGCTATATTGTTGTATGACGTTCATCAAGGTCTTTTATATGGTTTGTAGGGAAATTAATATCACACCCTAAAAACTGAGGCCCTATTCCTTTACTACAACGTCCTGGCATTTGGAAGAGTAACCCGATTACTTAACCCCTCCCCCCTCTCTTCCCTCACCTCGAGGACCTCCCGAAACGCCTTCGCACAACCACGAAATGCACTAATCATCAGATTTCGGGTCCTGCGAGCCTAACATTGGTTAAACCGGCAATATTGGGATTTAATTTCATTGCATAAACGAAATTAGAGGAGCGTAAACAAAAGCCAGAAGATGCCTTTAGGGCTAAGTGAAAGACGCTCAGAGAAGCACCGTTAGAGGAGGAGGCTTAATTCCTAAGACTTCACCCCCTCCTTCACCTACCCCCAGTGGGGTGGTGAAGTATATAGGCGGATAACTGTAGAAGAACGAGGGAGATCAAGTTAGCGATCGAGACGACGAAGTTCGGCTAAAGTGCCCGGCAACCCAACGAAAGGAACACAGAAGAAGCTCATGTTGATCTAGTTCCTGGTGGTCACACCGAAATTTAGTTTAGTTTGTATTGAGAAACAAGCTCAATCATCTCTCGTCAGAGAAACTCCTATCTTGGTTTATAACAAAACCCAGAGATAGCCGTCGCCATTGAGGAATACCCTAAGGTAAACTCCCTCAAACACTCCACATTCGTCAAAAGGTTAACTCGTTTGTTCATCGCTCGTCAGTGCGAATCATTTTGAGATTAACCAGAAGATTCGGATAAGCATACTTTCACGGTCCCGTTGTTGAAATCATCTGACTAAGACAACGTGCTTAACGCCATCTGTCGCCGCACCGAAATCACTTGTGGCTTCAAGCCGTTCTCCGATCCAGCCAAACAGCTTGAGTGTCTGTGAATACGTCCACGCACCTGGCCACCCCCCAAAACATTCTTACGTTTAGATAAAAATTGAGGCCAAGGTCAGTCTCCAACCAGATTCACGTGTGGTTGTTTTAAAGGTAAATAAATTCCAGTATATTTTTGAAGGTCAATTAGCGCCTAATATTAAAGTGAGTTTTGGGTTAACCATTACTTTATATTCATTTGTTTAATTTAGTAAGTCTCACTTAAACTAGTTTAATTCATAACTGTATAGTTTGTTTTGTTAAATTTCATTTTTTTATGTTGTAATTAAAAATCTATTTTCTTAGAAGTATTTAATTCAATTCTCGAAACGCTGAGCATAGCACTAGAAATCCTCAAAGATTAAAATAATAATAATAATAATAATAATAATAATAATAATAATAATGATAATAATATACCACTCTTAGAGAAAACGTAATCAAGGAGTTTTTGACATACGTAATAAACCTATACGTACACCACCACTCGGTCCTTGCAATACTACGACCTGGTTGTATGACGTTAATCAATGTCTGTTATATGGCTGTATTACATTCATCGAGATATGTTCTATGGTTGACTAATACAAATCATGGTCTGCTATATGGTAACTTGACGTTCATCAAAATTTGTTGTTTGGTTGTTTAACGTTTATTAAAGTCTTTTATATGGTCGTGTGACGTTTAACTAGGCCTGTTATATGGTATATACTTGTTTAGTAAGCTTTTTATGTGATAAAATGATGTTTTTTTCATGCTCTTTTTTAGTGTAGCTAAACGTTCATCAGGGTCTATTATATCGTAGTCATAGGTTCATCAAGGTATGCTTCATAGTGGTCTGCTGTTCATCAAGGTCTATTATATGGTGGGCTGACTGATGTCTCTCAAAATGGATAGGCAGTCAGCAGTTTCAAGTTACCGTGTAGTTATGGTTACCTACAAGCTACGACTTTAAATTATGAAGTATTTGAATTGAGCTAACTCCATGTCATCACTATTAGATTTCATTTTAAGTTATTCTTTGAAATGAAATTAACTACTGTAGAAAGATGGGTGTAGGAAGAAGGGTGATGAAAAAAGGAAGAACGAACGGAGCGTGCGGCGAGATGCGAAGGCTTTCACCGAGTCGCTGGGATCAGTGGACGTGCGGCCTAGTCGACTCGGCATCGTGATTCACTAAAGAGACTTAGTCAAGCAGAGCTTATAAGCCATCCACTTGCAATCTTACCACGCTACACTATTACATTTCTGGCCATAGTCTAAATTCACTGAGCTTGAAAGAAGTGAGGGTGTTCGAGATAGGGACCTGAAATATTTATAGGTTCGTTGGTTACTCCCGATAGTATCAATTATAATATAAATTTAGGGGATATTTATACTTGAAACAGGATAGGAGAGGGTGTGTTGCCCATGGTATGCTTTCTGTTGGATACAAAAGCCCTGCTTTCAAAAATCTATCTATTTTGTTACTCACTGACTAAAAAGGTTATGGTATATGTACTCATATGGTATGTCTTTGCAGTCAGTACTCATACCGATCTGGGCACGCTCGGTCGGATGTCGTGTCGGTGAAAACGAAGACCACTAGGGATGGAAAGCTCGTGATGGAAACGATGACCGCCCCCCACCCATGCTGCCCCAACACTAAAAGTGTTTGCTGCCTCATGATACTCCTTAACCTTGCGCTTCTACTCATATGTCTCGGCTTTATCGTCGTGCTGCAGTTGACCGAACCAGTTTTTGTTTGGTTAGTACTAATGGTCGCTTCTTGAATTCATTTATTTTGTGTTCAGTTATCGGGTTCTTCATCTCTGCCCTTCAATTCCGGGTGTTGCGGTGAATTGAGAAGCAAAAAAAATACGAGGGATATTCAAAAGGTTTGCAGGAAGCATTAATATAATAAAAAAGTCATATTCTGAATGCGAAGTCTCTATTTGTATATTCTATAAAACTAGGGTCTCACCAATTAAACCAACAGTCTTACGGTTTCCATAAACATTTGAATACCTCTCTTATGAATTTGTGAAATACGTCACCCCGCATAGACCAGCTCGTGAACAGAGTACACATGAATAACTTCTGGCTCTTGGTCATTAAGTTCGAGCACGTTTTTACACCAAAATATCTAGGAAAAGATTTATCCAAATAAGAACCAAAAAAGATGGGCTGAGAATAGCCTATGAAGGGAAGGAGGACCCCAAAATATATGAATTTCGTTATTTGCAGGTTTTTTGGTATCGCCATGCTGGTAGTTGGTTTCATGGCTCTGTTCGGCTCCTTGGTCTACTGCATTATTGTGTGCCGAGAGACGGATCATGTCCGAGGACGTCCTGGTGAGCTATATTGGACAAACCACTGGACGAAGACTGTCAACTTCCCAGAGCTTCATTACTCCAATACCCAGTATAAACCTGCAGAATACAAAGGATCAGAGTTTTCTTTTAAGACTGACCCTAGCATGACCACGGCGGCTACTAGTCAGACCCGTTATTAAGCTAATTCCGTAAAATCATCATTAGCGCACTTATTCTGTGAACCACTTCCTTCACTGCCGTAAATAGGAAGGAAAATGACAATGTCGTCTATATAACGTTAGATGCATGAATGTAAAAAACAATTCCCTTTGCATATGAATGGAAAATTTAGGAAAAAAAATTGGTAGGAGAATTCCCACAGATCTGCGGTCGTTTAGGTACCTTTTAGGAACTCTCTGTTATAAGAAGGTTGTAGAGATGGACTTTTATTGGTGTATATATAGCAGGAATAATTATAAATCTAGCCAACAACTGGTTCATTTCGCAAATTAAAGCTTCTCTTGGGTTTACGGGCCTAGGTTACATCAGAGCCGAAGTTAGGGTACGGGTTAAATGAATTAAAACTCGCTTTAATCCAACTTATGTATATAAATTTTGCCTTTGCCCTTTTTAAATCAAATTTAAGTGGACAAATAAAGAAACTCATTTATTCCGTTTTAAAGCTGTAAATACATAAATACGTTTGTATACATTCATTCAGTACCTTCTAGAAAGACTTCTTGCAGGTACTATCTGAGTGTAGTATTTGGATCCTAATTAACTAAATAATTTAAGTTTAGTTTTTATTTTTACTTAAATATTAACGTAAATAACTATCCCAGATGGTGCTTCTAAGTTATTAATAAAAATTCACATTGGTGACTTACTTTTAGAGAGAGATTGTAAGAAAGTTAGACATTATAGATAGGTTAGAAAACAATTATATCGTCCATATATTGAGGAATTATGAGTGTTTGGTGAAAGATTATGTGTGACAAAGGATCTTGGTAGTTGTGAATAATCTTACATGTTTGATTGAGTGATATATTCGAAATATCCAATAAACAGGGATTTTTTGCTAGATTTCAAACTAGGGATTATTTCATATAATAGATTAATCTGGATATGATCTCCCACAAAAATGGCATACCGAAAAATGGTTAAATGATATAAAATATAATTTTCTACATGCCCTTGTAGAGTTATTCATTGTTTTGAAGAAGCTAATTACACCAAACTTTATAGTAATTACGTTCAAATCCTTGAGTAGTATTTGAATCAGTAATTTTGGTTTCTTCTGTGTTATATCTTGCCGAACAAATAATATAGGGGACTTTTTTATTTCATTATATGTTGGCCTAGAAAAAGAGTTAATAGAAATGGCTGGAATTAGAAGTAAAATTGAATGAGATCTGATACAACTAATTTTGTATTGTGTTTTCGTATCTATTTACTGTTACATCCATTTTCATTATTTGGTGTAAAGAAAAAGATAAATTATAAATGGCAAGATTATACGTAGTGGAATGTAAAACGGATTAAAGATGGTAATTGATAATGAAATAATAAAAGTAGAGCGTGATTTTAAAGTTTGTAATGTGCATTAAAAACTCCTAGTAACACAAGATATATAAACACTAAAAACATAACACCGAGTTTCCGGGAATCTTCGAAGTAGAATCTAGACGCCAAGAATATCTAACCGTAGAGGTGAATGTGAGTTGTATAGCTCAGTCATATTTCAAGGAGGATAATCTATTTTTTAAGGACAACTCGATATAGGCAAAAACCATTTGTAGGGGCAAAATGGGTTTAATATCGAAGTTCTGTCACCGCAAGGGCATTCCAAGGAACGCCTAGTAAATTTCAAACCAAGAAGGCATCTGAATATTATTAATTTTTACACTTCCTAAACATTGTTACTCTCCTTTATAAGCTGTCTTCTTCTTCTTTTCAATTATCCCCAGTTCTCATGAACACTATTAAGAAAAATACGAGTAGGAGTGAGAGATCCAGGTGTGAGATTGATGAAGGGTGGTGAGGGATAGGCGGAGTGTGTTGGGTATGTGGCGATGACCTGGTGGTAGTGGCTGAAAGTAAGAGGGATTTGAAAATGATGGTCGAAGTGTATGATAAGGTATGAGTTAGAAGAGGGCTAAAAGTAAATGCGGAAAATAATAAAGTGATGGTGCTTCGGGGTGAGGATGGAATGGGGGTGTGATAGAATCAGGTTTGTATTGATACCCTTGAACAAGTATCAAAGGTGTATCGGGAATGATCGTGACACCGATATTTTAAATTGTTAAGAAATTTTCGGGGTCATCCATTGTTATTGGATGCTATGTTCAAGAGTAAAAAGTGCCAGAAAGGTGTCTGAAACTCTGCCAATGACAATATTAGTTTGAGAGTAAAAGTATTGCAAAGGGACGATTTGTGAATGATGTTAAGTGTGTGAAGGATAAATAAGAAACGAATGAATAAGATATACATATAACACAAGGTGAGACGTGAGCGGGGCTGTAACCGAGAATAACAAAAAGGGCACGGAATTGTAAAATGTAAGGAAATGGATAAGAACTTACATAGGGAGGGAATACGCTCGTGTGAGTATCTGTCCTTGTGTGCGATGGATTGAAAGTGCTTGTACAAGCTGGGTCGATTATGTAAATTAGTGTTTGAGAGATGAGAATAACAAGACAAGGGGCATAGCGTGTGTGATAGGTGTGCATATGGGAGTTAGTGACAGGGCAGCTGGGGGCCATCTTTCTGGGGTTGAATCCTGACTGGACGCAATGCTACAACACAAAGAACCCCATTGTTATGAGATGGGGGGGGGGTAACGTTGAAGCATAGTAAAGGGGGGGATGCAAAGAGTAACTTTATTGGCATTGATGCACACTGATTCCCTTTGTGGGAAAATAAGTTTGGATGATGACTTATGTACCTAAGTAGTCTATCCCGGTTTGGAGCGGGAGAAGATTTAATGGTGGCTAAGAGTAAAGAATATTTATTATTTTGCCAATTAAACCAGGAAGAATATTGGAGATTTTAATTGTAAAAAAATACTTAATATTTTAAAAAGAATAAAGTAGGTATATTTTCCTCTCACACAGGAATTAAAGCTTACTTATGGAGTACCAGCTCTTTTTTTTAAATATATTTGCCCGTTCCTGTTTTAATACAGCGCCCTCTACGAGTACGCACAATTCTGCGCATGTGTCGTGCGCCTACGTATGCTTTAAACTTCCTGAATTTCAGTTTTAACGCTATTTCTCTCATTAAGTTAAAAAAAGTTTATATTGACATTTTTTTGGCTACTTTTGCGATGTAATTTTCACTTTGGCGTGCCATAATTTTTAATAAAGCCTTTATAAAATGATTTTTTTAATTTTCATATCTCCTGTTTGGTTGGTTGGCTTCCTTTATAGAAGTTCATATCCCTAGACGGTAGAGTGAGGTCTTTATTTCGTGTATATAATAAACAACGTTTTAAGTGAAATAAGAATTGGCTTGAGAGAGAGCTCCCGGAACTCGACAAATGAAGAGGATTCACTAAATAGGGTTATAATAAGTTACCACCATCAATAAGAAAGCGGCTCAACTTGAATAAGCTCAATGATGTGTCTGTTTTGCTCTCTGCCATTTTTTATTACCACACAGCCGTTGTCCACTAGATCTCGCCGCGGCGATACACTAGCACTCACCTTCTACCAATCTATGTATACAAGCTCCATCTCGTGTTTGCAGGTTTATAAAGCTGATCTTTCAAGAATAAACAATCATGGTGCTCGTTGGACACCCTTGAACATACTAAAGTCTTCTTTCACGCATTTGTACTTCTCTACCTGAACTTTTAAATAGTTCAATAAACATCCCCTTTTGAAATATATTTCCTGGCACCAATTTCTGGCAACGACAAGCCACATTGATGGAAAGATGACTGTATTGAACTTTTTGGGAAGTGACTCTTGTTAACAAAAGAAGATTGCAATTTCAAAGTTTCGGTCCTATTTCTACAGCACTTTGAACTACACTAACTCTCACTCTCCATCGTAATGAGGGTATGATGGCAATGTGGTTGGTGTCCAATGAAATTTTTGTCAAAAACAAAATAGTAATAATTTTTTTATGCAATAATTTTTAGGAGCAAGGGGCTATTTATAGTTAAAAAAATATTCATTTGATTATATAGGATTGTCTAAATTTTTTTTTCCGGTGAATACACGGATATATACTTGCAATTAGACGGTCTCTATGGCAACGAAAATTTGTTTGATTTATATAACGCTTTCCTTAGGCAAGGCACTGTATAACGCCTAAATGCTATTTTGCGGACAAAACTTTGTATATAATCCTGCACAGTGATACAGGATGCCATGCAAGTCGCTAAAACTTACGTAAGGTAAATAATTATATACATTATTCACTGTTCATCATTTGGGCTAAAGATTGCACAACCGCGGGAAGTTGCTCATTGACAATTGATTCGCCCTTCTTACACAATGAGTAATTGTTGGGTGTTGCTTAGATATTCCAATTTCTTTTCTGTCCAATTAATATGTCACGGGGCGGCGGGTACGTTAATATTTAGTCCAGATTAGTTTGGTTCTTCGAAAACAATTACTAAAAGAAGTGTTTCGAATATTTTTTTCCTAAGGGAAAAATGTTCTACTCTTCTCTGAGTCATAAAGTTCGACCCAAATTTCTTTCTATATAGAAAAGTTTTGTTTAAATGAAATTAAGTGGTTTCTACTCTTCTCTGAGTCATAAAGTTTGACCAGAATTTCTTTGTACTGATTTGTATTAAGAAAAGTTTTGTTTCAAGGGTAAATGAAATTGAGCGGTTTCACAAACGAGGGATACTTTTTGTTCGGAGGGTTTCCAGCTCCATTGGCTGGTCGATCGCCCCAAATTACACCTCCCAGCTGAACAGCCAGAGAGCGGTGGCTGGCTAAGGAGAGGCACTCCTTATTAAGTCTTACTGGTCAGTTAAGATCAACTGATAGTCCCAAGGATAGGATCCAGGACCTTTAGTTGCAATTTGTGAGTGTTAAATAAAAGGCGTTGTTTATAGAGGTTTCCAAACCCTCTCTTCTGTCATGGAATGAAGTAGTTGGTCAGGTCATGAATAGTAGATAGGGGAATGTCAAAATTGGTTAAAATTGCTGGAGGTCATTAAAGAGTTAACATGAAGATCCTGGAAAGAGCACTAGTCTCTATAAACTGCCTGCAATGGTGGCAGTTACCACAAAGTTAGGGGCAGGAGTGCAGTCTCACATGTGCCAGATGCACCATATTTGCCCATGCTACTCATGTCAGCCCTTGCAGGACGAGGTGAAGTTTGTTAAGATGCCGTGATAGCGTGAACCATTTGGTGAATGAGTTAAACACGCATCCTACGCCTTCTAACTTGGGACATGTGGTTTAATTGGTATGATTATTAACGTTTTACCTAGTTTATGTTTTTCTCCAATTATCCTTATTAAATCTTATAATATAAATTAATGGTCTTAATTCCGTGAATGGTCTGTCTTTAAGAAAACTTAATGGAATTCGATTTTTCCCATTAACCCATTACAGAACTCTTGTATTGTTAATGTCTGACACAAATCTATGTGTAAATTGCTTGCATACAATAAGGTCCAAAGTTAGTTAAGAAAAGTTTTACGGCCTTTCGTTCTTTATTTAGACGCCTATCCTTCTATTAAAAGTGCTTAGCAACAAACCGTGATAACCAATTGACCTAAACAAAGTTGGATACTATTTTCCTAACATTTTAAAACATTTGTCCATTACGACTCTGCTTCCGTACTCAAGTCCATAAAAAACTAGAGCCGTGGCCAAAGGTTCTCGGTCACGTCGGATATTTGAGCAAATGTCATAAATACAGGGTCGTAAAATTTTCATTTCTATCTTAATATGAATATAACGGTGAAATGAGAAGGAATAAATAGCAATAAGTTGTGTATGCCCCCTTTCTCCCGGAAAAAAACAAGAATGAACAAAATACAAAATTTGGCAAAACATATAAGATGAACAACATATAACATAAGCAGCTGAAACTCTGTTAAAATTACAGTACAGCAGCACCGAACTGATATAGGAAGCTCAATAGCGTGTCGAGAGTTTTTTGGCATTGATGAGAGCATTTATTCTTCGAGTCATACTCCCCAAGACGGTGTGATACATGAGGCTTGTGAAGAGGGCTTACTCCTCGGTAATGGCTACCTTCAGTTGTTCAGTGGAGGGTGGCTGATGACGTCTTGCTGCCTCTTTCAGGTCTTGCTAGAGGTTTGCCAAGTCACAAATTTGTGACTTGGAGCATTGTCCCGCTGGAAAATCACATTCCGGATATTTCTGGAGAGATCTCGAGCTGAAGGCAGTATGTAATTCCTCTAAACAGCTTGGTACTTCTCTGAATTCATGGTGCCATCACAACTGGTGAGACTACCCACCCCCTAACTTGACCTACAGCATCACACCATTACAGAGCGGCCACCATTCTTCACTGTTGGCACTATGTATACTCTAGATTCCACTGCTCTCCTGGATTATCACGGACTTTAACGTTGCCTGGCGTCGAGAAAAAAAAGATGGGACGTGGACTCGTCGACCATAAGACACTTCCACATTGACGCATAGTTCAGTTTCGGTGAGCACGCGTCCAAGCCAGTCGACGTCGCTTCTGCTGAAGGTTGATCAGCAGCATCTGGAGGGCTTTACATGACTTCATTCCTTGTGCAAGCGGTATACGACGGACGGTTCTAACGGATGAATTACCCTGGCCACCCTATCTACATTCTTTTTGCAGCTGTTTTAAGGGTTTCTCACAATCTAGAATGCTCAAGCAACGCAGAGACCTGTTGTCACATCGCGTACTATCTATGAGTCATCCAGAATGAGGTCAGTTTTGGATGTTCCCACTTTCTTGAATCGTCTTCAATTTTTCTACAACACCGGAATGTGATCCACCGACTCTATTGACTAATTTGTCGACAACTGAGATCCTCTTCGTGCCGTGTGCGTATGAGACTTCTTTCTTCCACAGTAAAGTTACGTGTTTCTATCATTATAATGCCATTATGAGATCCTGTTCACTTGTAATATCATATTAATCAACAAGTATGTGTTATATGAAGACATTTTTACTGTAACATACTGCATACTTATACCAAGATCTCCTAAATTTCAATAACATTGCCAGTTTACATATTTCAAAGTAGGTTATTAAGAAACTTGTACTTTTATTTTGATTTCCTCATGTATTGGACACATGCATGTAAATACCTAGTCACACATAGCCGAATTTGAGTCCGAATGCAAATCGAATGTTCGGTTTGCATTCGATTTTGAATCGGAGACAAAATTTTCTGACTTTCGGAAATGATTCGGAAAGTTGCCCAAACATTTCAGGAAACTATCCGAACCAAGACGGAATGGCGAGATCCCGATGTGATTCGGGATCAAATCGGAAGCAGTTTGGCTATGTCTGATCTGGGCCTTAATCTACACCAACATATTCA
Organism: Ceratothoa steindachneri; assembly: GCA_963969495.1. NCBI lineage: Eukaryota > Metazoa > Arthropoda > Malacostraca > Isopoda > Cymothoidae > Ceratothoa > Ceratothoa steindachneri. Next base: position 121,109,341 of record OZ018331.1, read on the forward strand.
TAGATATACCCAAGGAAAAATAAAAATTCCAGGTGTGCGATTTTTTTTGCCCGCGACTGTACATTGCACTTTAGGTAGAAAATGTGAAGCAGTAAATCTTCCTTCGAATAATAAATACTTTTACGCTTATACATATTTCTCTTTTGCAGATAAAAAAAGAATATTATTAAGCGACAACTTAATACGAAATAACCGACTGACATAAATGGACATGACGCGTAGGATTAATGATTTTTGATATTTACTTAAAACTAAGAGATGGAAGCCAATTAGAGAAGGTACACAAAAAAAGTAACGAAAAATGGAATGGCAATGTATGGAAGTTATCTAGCCAAAATATTAAAAAAAAGGGCTATATGGGTATACGGGACCTGGATTGAGCACGGAATTAGTATTTTTAATTTTAATAGTCTATCAGGGCGATAGTCTCTAATCACTAATCCCTTAACCTACACCTGCAGAAAATGAAAGGAAAGGAAGAACAAGTGAGAGAAGAATACTAGTGAATTTGAAAACTGTCATGGAATGGCCAGACATTCTCTCTCCCTCTCTCAATCTCTCTCTCTCTCTCTCTCTCTCTCTCTCTCTCTATATATATATATATATATATATATATATATATATATATATATATATATATATATATATATATATATACCAGGCAATAGCTTCTCTACTAAGATATATAAAAATAAATTTTCTGAGCTTCACCATTTGTAATTCTTTGGGTTTTAAAAACTTCACAAAATTTCGATTCTTATATTTATTTCTGAACTTCACCATTTTGTTTTTTGATATTATAAAAGAATTATCAGAAAAAAACTTTTATAAAAAACATAAGTCATAACCAAACTAAGATGAAATTATTAATCAAATACTATAAAAATCCCCTTCTTAAATTATAGTTAGTGATGATGATGATATTGGATTTAAAGGTAATGGTCGCACAGACGGAATTAAATGTCTACGCGAGATGCAGATGTGTTAATTAGGGGATTAAGGAGGTCAGATTCACGTCAGTGATTTAAAGAAGGATTTTAAAACTGGGGTGCACACACAAAAAATGGATCGATCGGGTAAGCCAGATTCTAGATCAATCTGCAGGCGGCAACGGTTACAATTGTGTCGTGGAATAGGTTTATATATACCATACATATACGCGTATCTATTAATTTCGATTTGAGAGTGCGCTGGGTTTTTTTTAATACTTTTTGGTCGGCTGGGTCAGATTACGAGGTCAGGTTCTCGTAAGAGAGGGCTAATCCAATAGAACTACTTTGATTCCTTATTGGCTGAGTTGTTTAAATGTTACTTAGTTACAGAGCAACTACACGGCTATGATGAGCCCAAAGGTTGAAAGCAAAGGAATCGACAAAAATAGTCTTAAATAATTATAAATAATTTAGGTTAAAATGGTACAAAATAGGAATACATACAATAAGACAAATCGTCAAAGTAGTCAACGGGCAAGTAATGAGATTAGATATTTAAATGAATTAAAATGGGTCGGCAGGACGGGATGGGTGAGCTTTTTACTCGATGACTTAGTAAACACACAATGATAATGGGGGAACGGTAGGCGGCAATTATAAGATTGGGGGAGCTAAAATATTTCTTACGATACCTTGTACAAATGAATGGGGAAGACGATGGTCGTGTCTTTCGAAGAGGAGAAATAGAAGTTGAGTTCACTTCCACGGGGCTCAAGGTCAACTTGCTCGGAGGTGAAATATTCCTTTGAGATGAGGGTGTGAATTCTTCCGATAGAATTCCTTCGAAGAAAATGGAGAGTAAGTTTCTTCGGAGACGTCAAAACAGATTGATTTGACGACTGTGCGTAATTAAGGGGTCTTGCGCGAAGATCAATCTTCAATGAAACCTTTGGGACAAGACTTGAGTTCTTCTTTGGAGATGGAGACGTTGCACGGAGTCAGACGGGTGTTCTTAACGGGGAGAGGATTTTTGACTAATCCAGGAAGAGGATACTTGACTTATCCAAGGTGGATATTTAACTTATTCAGGAGGGATATTTGACTTATCCCGCAGAGTCCTTGCCTTCGGCGTACGACGATCTGAATCGAGGAGGAGTAGAATCGTCTTTTCGACGTGAGCTTTTCTCGCACAATCTCCTCGGTTCTTGGCGACACGGGTAAATATGCACGCCTGGAGTGAGGGAGCTTACCCCATAGAAGGGGTAGGGGAATGCCATCCATCGTTTGAGTAATGCAAACGAGGCCTCGGCTGGCGTTTGCCTCAGGCGATCCCTCCATGGCTGGAAAGGGGGGGAAAGTCGCGAGGGAGTCTCTCCTTGGGTAAATAACCGGGCTGATAAGTGCTGCATTCCCCAGCCTGCTCCTGTACTTTCTCACGCTTTCAAACTTCGAAAAATGCTTCTAAACTGCAATCAGGTCCATCAAGTGGAGGCAATGCTTAAAAACAAAACGTTATTTTTGCCATCTCGTGCTTGTTCCCTTACAAATTGCTTACGTCCTCGTTGCAAAAAAAAGGGGCCAGTTGGGATACGATGAATGCGAAGGGGGAAGTCTGGTTGCCTCTCGCTTCAGATGAAGGAACACTCGTAGATGGTCTTCGAAGTTGGGAATTATCGTCAGATACTCGCCGATTGACTATGACAGAGTTCACGGATGTCGATTTAGCCTTCGTTCTCGAATCGAAATAGCCGCGGCGGGGATGCGAGAGTCCTTCAGCTCGTTCGCCGTATTAGGTGAGAAGTCTATTAGTGCTCACGTTACAGAAAAGGGGCCAGTTGAGATACAATGAATGCGAAGGGGGAAGTCTGGTTGCCTCTTGCTTCAGATGAGGGAGCACTCGTAGATGGCATTCGGAGATGGGAATCCTCGTCAGATAATCGCCGATTGACTAAGGCAGAGTTCACAGATGTCGATTTAGCCTTCGTCCTCGAATCGAAGTCGCCGCTGGGCAGAGGGGGAGGCTACAGTCCTTCAGCTCGTTCGCTGTAGTAGGTGGGAAGTCTATTAGTGCTGCTTAATAAACTGGGTCGAATGATTATATAGACGCCTAGTGAGGTGGCTTTTGGTGGCTTTAGCGGCCGCCTCCACACACACGTGCAATCTTGGGGAAAAGACGGCGACTCATTCGGTGGGAGGTGAAGAAATTGTTATAACGTTGGCGTGTAATGTTGAATAGACTTTGATCTTATAAAGGAAGGCAAGAATGTTGGCTGAAAGGTGGCCATGGGAGACGATGAAATCTGTCCCTAAGCAAATAGAGCTGGAGCGTGATGACGGCGTAGGCTGCACCCTCACCCTGGTTCAGCTATGCTTTCAAAGCTCCATGCGGTGATCTCAGGACCATGTGGGTACAGAAGGGCATGTGGTCGCCTTTCAACCTTATTCTGTTACAAAAAAAATAGAGTTGTTATAACAATGATTAACCCAAGGGACTCTTAGTGTCAAGGACATTAAAATAATCTCAGAACTAGGTGCAATGGTGTGGTTTAATTAGTAAAACGAAGGAAGCTGGTCAAAGCAACGTGAAAATTTTTCCCCCCTAGAACTAAGAATATGTGGACATGAGCACATATGAAGAAAAGTATAGAGAGAACGGAATAATGAACAAAAGTTTAGTATGACAAAAACTAGAGGGACATGATCTAGTGAACCTGTGGCGAAAATCGATCAGATTTGTACTCAGAAACCTCACTTACCCCTTGTGACATTGGTTTGACCTTCATATCTCTAAAAATGACCAATTTAGCACCTCTAGCCACTAAGTGGCTCTACCTGGTTGTCAAATTATATCATAGTTGAACTCAATTACCTCAATTACCTTTGGTAGCGTTGGTTTTAGCTGGCTTAATTGAGCCAACGACTCGTTGAGGACAGAAGATGAACACAACGCGAGATTTGTATGACCCATAGACCTGCTTGCTTCGCCGCAGCTAACAGCCATAAAAAACCTTTAACCATATATGCTTAGACAATAATGACAAGTAAACCTCATTGGAACGAGCTCGTAAAAACAAGAAAGTTATAGTTTAATAAACAAACGTGTCAATTTAGGGAGATAATGGAGAGAACGGCCCTTTGTCTATAGCGGCCCAACGTAACTTTTGGTCCGCAGTGTCCCCCCAAAATATATATCTCAATCTTCTAGGTAAAAGTTTCTCAGGTGTTTGTTATGGATGGAAAGAAAAAGAGAGGTAATTTTATCTCATTGATTCCCAGATAAGTGTAGAATAATAGATTAGATAAAATTTAATGAAAAGTAAGTGTTAAATTGTTCCTCTTGGATGCATCTACAAAGGATATTGTTGGAAACGTCAAAATAATCTAATCTTACTAAGGTTATGTTACACGTTTCAGGTTATTTGTTACTTTAACGTAAAATGGGAACAAATAGGTTCACTTGTTTCGGGGGGGAGGGGAGGAATAAAGTGATCCCCAAAAAGTCGTGGAGACAGAATAGCAGCTTCAAGTGGATCTTGGGCTCTTTGCTTGTTCTTAATTCAGATCATAGTAAGAATAGGGAATCTAACACCTACATGGGTCGCTATTCTTGGCATGGTGAAATTGAGTTAGCTATTCTTAATGGGCATGCTATATTCCTTCTGGTAGCATACATAGTAAAGAACAGTAAATCTTTTGCTATGTCTTTCAGTGTAATCTTTCGCTGTTTACTCAATTCAACTTCCATGATTTGTAAAATAAAAAAATCCTTTCTACTAAAAAAAAAAACACGGAGACCAAAAATTTGGGTAGAAATCTATGATCCTATAAACAGAAACATATCGACGAAAACTTTTGGCAAACGATTGAACTTGATTGTGCGAATCCGATTGCGTCAAAGATTAATAAGACCAATTTATTTTACCTTAATAATTGAGAGACCAGGCAATGGCTTCGCCACTGCCCCCTACAAGGGAAGCTTGCGCTTCGCTACTAAGATTAAATTTAAAATCTAAAAAAAGCAGCCATGGTTAAATTTGTATAAATTTTTTGAACTTCTTTAATTATAATAATAATTAAAAAGGAACTCTAAACTAAATTTCCCCGTTTTCAAAATATCACGTTGCTAAAATATAATTACAGAAGAAGATATATAAAAATAACTTTTCTGAAATTCACCATTTGTAATTCTTTGGGTTTTAAAATTTCACAAAATTTCGATACTTTTATTTATTTCTGAACTTCACCATTCTGTTTTTTTGATATTATAAGAGAATTAGTAGAAATAACTTTGATAAAAAACATAAGTAATAACTAAACTAAGATGAAATTATTAATCAAATACTAAAAAAATCCCCTTCTTAAATTATAGAGTTAGTGATGATGATGATGATGATGAAAAAAATAAGATATTGATATATTTGGGTTTCTTATGCATGTTTTCTTTTGTATTTTAAAGCCTCTTTCCAAAGTTCCAACGCTATTCTTTTAATATTTGTGTTTGAAGCACCCGAACATTCAGGAAAGAAATATAAACATTCCCACATTTTATTAATTAGACAAACAACAAATTGTAATTGTTCGGCAACACCCACTAAGTACTCAGGTCTTAAGAGATTCGAGGAAATACGTGGATAAATATAATTGTGAAGGAGCAAATGTCAGCAAGTGTACAAATGTTGTTTCCACATGGTCAACTAACAACAATCCGACCCATAGTTAGTTTTCTTTTAGTAATTCCCGGACTAAACTTGAGAGGACCTTGGCAATTATATTCTTCGAAAGAGAATGTAAAACAACACAGGGGTTTCAAATTTCGATAGAATCGGCCGAATAATTACGATGTTTTTGCCCGCAAAACTCATTGAAAAGTATTGAATTGATGAATAAGTTCTTGCGGGTTTATAAAATTTATTCATTACCATTAACAATTTTAGAATAAAACTTCATTTTTAATTGATAATAATATGCCATTTATAAATAATGTACTCGCCGTTGTTATTTACGACTTCTTCCAGCGTTCAACTAGTTTTTCGATGCTTCTGCAATAAAAATCTCTGGATTTTGACTCGAAGAACTAACCAGGTTCTTAATTCCACATCAGTATTGATCGAAACGCCGCGCAAATTGTTGGAAAGCGATCGGGACAGATGGAAATCCGATGGAGACAAGTATGGCGAATATAGAGGATGCGGAAAGATTTTCATAACGTCGATGCGGTCGCTTTTCACGAATAGCTTCGGCGAGTCAATACATTTGTTGAACGTAGAGTTCTGCATTGACAATCTCGTTGTTCGCAAGGAGCTCATAAAGAATCATCCCTTCACAATCCCACTACACAACAGTATCTTATTTCGTGGATGAAGACCTAGCTTTAATCGCGGAAGAGTGTTTTTATTGGGGCTAAGCCATTGTTTTCGATGGCTCATGTTGACATAAACACACCACTTTTCGTCGCCAGTGATGATGCGGTGAAGAAATCTGTCCTTATATCCACGAATAGCCTTGTGACGAGCAAGCAAACTTGCGTCAATCGTGGAGCGTTGAAGTTTGTTGCTTTCGCTCAAAGCGTGCGGAACCCATGTACCAAGTTTTTTAACTTTTCCCATCGAATTAAAGTGATTCACTACAGTTTTCCGATCATACCCCAATTGTACAGCTGTTTCTCTTGTCGATTGATGAGGATTTTTGGTGAAGAAGGTCGTTCAATCAATCTTCATCCAACTTAATGGGGCGACCAGAACGTTCTTCGTCATTAAGATTTAATGACCGTTTTTGAAACGTGAAAACCACCATTGAGCTGTCCTTTCTGATAAAGCATTTTCTCCGTACACAGCACAAATATCGCGACGAGCTTTGGCTGTGTTTGCATTGTTTCCGTCTCGATTGAAAATGAATAACAACAAGTGTCTAAAATGCGCCTTTCTTTCAACTTGACATTCTATTTTCAGGGTACAGAACAAAAATGAAATTAACACAACTTTTAAATAAACCGCAATGACTTATTATTCAATTTCAAGACGTAGCCAAAGCAAAAGCTTAATAGTCTACGCTGTTAAGAGACGTAGCCTAACCTTTGCAAATTTTGCTCTCATTATTTATTATTGTTTCTTAATATGTGCACAAATCATGTCAACAAAACTTAAATCAACACAACATTAAAAAAACGCAAGAACTCATTCCTCAACCTAATAAAATGGCTACCAGCCGACTGACAGACCTATAGACCGACATAGTAATTTAAATAGACGTGTGCACGTGGCTAAAAACTGGTGGTATATTCTTCTTTCGTCTCAGAATGATTGCGTGGCATATCCTGCATTTATTTGTTATTTACGACTGCGCGATGCAAGATATTTTATTTTTTTTAATCCCTTTTAAAGTTTATCTAATTTGAAAGAGGAATCCAAATTTGCAGATTACGTCCTCTTGAATCTGAAAGAGGAATATTTTTATTTTTCTAACTTCAACATTTTTTGCGAACATTTTCTCAAAATAATTCAAATCAAAAATCTCTCTCGTTTTGTGCCTATTAAAAGAGAGAGAGAGAGAGAGAAAGAGAGAGAGAGAGAGAGCTACAAGGAGCTACAAGGAGGGTACTTTGGGCGCAATCTTCGAAGGTGTCCGTTGGCAACCTCAAAGATCACTCGCGAGGATCTTAACGGCAACTTCGCAAGACTGTATCTAGTCTTAACTTGAACTGGTCAATAGATGCACTGTTGACAACTTCCGTCAGAAGTGCGTTCCAACTAGCGCAGATACTGTAAGTGAAGAATTTCCCACACAGATCACGGTGGTATCGCTTCAGTTCAAGTTTGAAGCCGTGATTGCGCGTTCTGTTCTCACTGAGTGTGAAAATATCCCGGTAGTCAACATTGTCGAAGCCTCAAAATATTTTGAAAACTTCGATGAGCTGACTACGCATTCTACGGGTTTCCAGCGAGAACATATCTAATTCCTTTAATCTATCTTCATAACTTTTATGTCGGATAGAGGGAATCAGTTTGGTTGCCCTGGCTTGCACGCGTTTCAACCTTGCGATATCCTCTCGAAACGAAGGACTCCAAAATTGTACGGCATACTCCAGGTGCGGCCGAACGAGGGAGTTGTACAGACAAAGTACTATCTCCTTGTTACGGTATCCAAACTGGCGCTTTATGTAGCCTAACATCCTTTGGGCTTTCTTCTCTGCCTCGATGCACTGTTTCGAGAACTTGAGGTTACTGGTGATAGTTACACCCAAGTGTCCTTCTCAGTGTCGGTGGATTCAAGAGCAGTGCCCTTAAGGATATAGGGTGATTGGGGATTTCGGTGGCCGATATGCATCACTTTACATTTGTTTACGTTGAAACGCATTTGCCACGTTTTAGACTACTCCCCAATCTTCCGAAGATCATCGTGCAGGCGGGCAGTATTTCCATCCTTTGCAACGTTCACACCAAGCTTGGTATCGTTGACAAATTTATAAATCTGGCAACCATGTCACCGTCCATGTCGTTGACGTAGGTGATGAATAGTAGTGGTCCCAAGACAGAACCTTGAGGCACGCCGTTAGTAACGGGCACCCACTCAGCTAAGAAGCCTGTCCATTCACCACCACACGTTGCCGTCTGCCACTTAGCGAGTTCTCGATCCAGCCGGCTACTTTTCCGTCTATGCCCAGCGCTCGCACTTTCCGGAGAAGGCGGCGGTGTGGTACCTTATCAAAGGCTTTCTGAAAGTCTAAGTACACCACACCCACCCCCTTGTCCCGATCGTGCTCACTGAAGACGAAGTGGAAGAATTCCACAAGGTTCATCAGGCATGACCGTTGTCTTCGGAAGCCGTGCTGGGAACTCCTCAGTAGCAGGGTTGACTCTAAATACGACGTCATTTTGTCCACCATCATGCTTTCCATGAGTTTACCGACTATCGAAGTCAGACTGATATGTCGGTAGTTTGACGGATGGCTGGGTCTCCTTTCTTGAAGATCGGAGTCACTTCCACCTCACGCCAGTCTCTAGGAACGCATCCGGTCTGGATTGACATGTTAAAGATAGCGCACATATGTCGTGATACTTCATCTCACACTTCCTTCAACACCTTGGATAGAAACCCGTCTGGTATAGGGGACTTATTTGTCTTTAGGTCAGCGATCTTTATCTTTATTTCTCCTTCGGTGAAGTCCATTGCCTCCAGCTTTTTCCCTGAGTAGGAATCCGTGGGCTGGAAGATGGGACCACACTCTTTAGTAAACACTGAAGAGAAGTAGTCATTGAGACGGTTAGCATTTTCTGCAACTGAGTAAGTTAATGCTCCCTCCTCGTCCACTAAGGGCCCAATCCTACGATGGATTGGTTTACGGCTATTTACATAGTCGAAGAACTCCTTAGGATTCTCCTTGCAGAGTCTCGCCACTCGGAGTTCCTCAGTACGCTTAGCCGCCCTTATGCTGGACTTCACTCTCCTGGCTAGCCTCCGGTAGTCATCAAAGGCACCCGATATCTTCGATCACTGGTACGCATTTCTCTTCTCTCTAAGCAGTTGGTCGATTTCTCGATTAAACCACTTTGGTTGAACAGAAGACAGACGGAGGCATTTCAGAGGGATGCAACTTGATTGAAGACTCATGAACTTATTTTTGAAATTGTTCCACGAATCCTCTACCTCTTGGCATACCGCTAGCCTTACACCAGTCAACCCAGCACGAAGGTTTGCAGTCTGCTCTTTTCAAGTCAAATTTCCTTGATTGACTGGCAACAGACCTTACCTTCAAGATCTTGACGCTAAATCAAACTAGCTGGTGATCAATGCCACCTAGCTCTTCGCCTACAGAGACATCCTCAACGATATCATCCTTAGAGGTGGAGACCAAGTCGAGGATATTGTCTCCTCTCGTCGGTTCTCTGATCCATCGAGTGAGGAACTCGTTGTTGGCGAACTCCAGGAGTAGCGCGCTCTCGCCACAGGCTGCTCTGGTTTCCCAGTCAACTTGTCTGTTGAAGTCGCCCATAACGATGCACACTCTGCCTTGAAAAAGCTCACCCAGCAGCTGGTACAGTTCCCTGTCCTTCTCAACAGGTTGGGAAAGGGATCTGTAAAGCACCAGGGTCCTGTATCTGACAGGACCTATCTCTAGGTCAACGCCTAGGAGCTCGTGATCGGATATAATGTTGGAGTTCGTAGATTTGATTGTATCCTTGACATACAACATTACACCGCCACCCTATCTGTCTGGCCTATCTTTGTGGAAGAGTTGGTAGTCAGGAACCGTGAATTTGCCTTCAAAGTCTAGGTTTGAGTTTTTTATCTACGATTCTGTTATGGCTACCATTTCGGGTTCTTCCGTCGCTACGAGGCCTTGGAGCTCAGGAAACTTGTTCCTGATTGACCTCACATGGAACAGAAGAACTTTCAGGGAGTTCCCGACTGTAGAACTCCCTACGCTCTTCCGTTTCGCGGCTTGTTTGTTGGCGAGGCACCCCTTTTTGCGACCTCTGAGAAGGTCGTTCCTGGAGTGACACGGGCGTACTGGCGTACGTCCACCCTCACTCTGGGCCGGATACTCCTTTGGGTCCTCTTTACGACATCCAGAGAGAAAGAGAGAGAAAATAACTGACGACTAACAACGAATAATAAGGAAAAGAGGTCCCTAGTAGACCTTACGATCCATTCAAAGAGGGTATCTTTGAGTGAACACTTGAGCAGGCGCGGTCCTCTAAAGGGTCAGATTGATGCTCTAGAAGAGCACTCACGCCATGCTTCAAGTCTCCAAGCGACTATTTTCAAGACTTTGTCTAGTCTCGACTTGAACTGTTCAACAGAATTCTGTTGATAACTTCCACTGGAAGTGCTTTCCAAGTGCCGCAGATGCTATATGTGAAAAATTTCCCACACAGATCACGCTGATAACGCTTCAGTTCAAGTTTGTAGCCGTGTTTTCTTGTTCTGCTCTGGGCTAAGCTGGAAAATATCTCCGTAGTCTACAATGTCGAAGCCTCGAAGTATTTTGAACACTTTAATAAGCTGACCACGCAGTCTCTGGGTCTCCAGCGAGAACAAGTCTAATTCCTGTAATCTATCTTCTTAACTCTTGTGTCTGATAGAGGGAATAAGTTTGGTTGTTCTGGCTTGCAAACGTTCTACTCTTGCGATATCCTTTCGAAGCCAAGGACTCCAAAATTGTACGGCATACTCCAGGTGCGGTCGGACAAGGGAGTTATACAAACACAGTTCTATCTCCTTGTTCCGATATCCAAACTGTCGTTTTACATAACCTAACATCCTTTGGGCTTTTTTCTCTGCCTCGAGAATTTGAGATCATTAGTGATAGTTACCCCCAAATCATTCTCAGTGGATTTGGGGTTTGAGATTGGGGGTTTCGGTGGCCGATATGCATCACTTTGCACTTTTTCACGTTAAAAGGCATTTGCCACGTGTCCAACCACTCTCCAATCTTCCGAAGATCATCTTGAAGATGGGCAGTATTTCCTTCCTTTGCAATGTTCATACCAAGCTTAGTATCATTGGAAAATTTAGAAATCTTGGCAACCATGTCACCATCCATGTTATTGACGTAGATGATGAACAGTAGTGGTCCCAGGACAGAACCTTGAGGAACACCGCTAGTAACGAGCACCCACTTAAAAGCCTCTCCATTCAACACCACCCGTTGCCGTGTGCCACTTAGCCAGTTCTCTATCCAACTTGCTACGTTTTCATCTATGCCCAGCGCACGCACTTCCCGGAGGAGGCGGCGGTATGGTACCTTATCGAAGGCTTTTTGAAAGTCTAAGTAGACCACATCTACCGTCTTATCCAGGTCATTCTCACTGAAAGCGAAGTGGAAGAATTCCACAAGATTCGTTAGGCATGACCGTTGCCTTCGGAACCCGTGCTGGGAACTCACCAATCGCAAGTTGGACTCTAAATATGACGTCATTTTTTCCACCATCATGCTTTCCATGAGTTTACCGAATATTGAAGTTAAGCTAATAGGTCGGTAGTTCGACGGCTGACAGGGTCTCCTTTCTTGAAGATAGGAGTCACCTCCGCTTCACGCCAGAGTCTAGGAACGCATCCGATCAGGATTGATATGTTGAAGATTGTACTCAGATGTCGTGACACTTCATCGCGCACTTCTTTCAACACTTTAGGTAGAAACCCGTCCGGGTCAGGGGACTTATTTGTTTTCAGATCAGTGATCTTTTTTCTATTTCTCCTTGGGTGGAGTCCATTTCCCCCGTCTTTTCCCCCCAAGTAAGAATCCGTGGGCTGGGGGACGGGACCACGCTCTTTAGTAAACACTCAAGAGAAGTACTCGTTGAGGAGGTTAGCATTTTCTGCATCTGAGTGCTTTACTGTCTCCTCCTCATTCCTCAAAGGGCCAATCGTGCGATGGATTGGCTTACGGCTGTTTACATAACCAAAGAACTCCTTGGGATTCTCCTTGCAAAGTTTCGCTACTCGGAGCTCCTCGGCACGCTTTGCTGCCCCTATACTGAACTTCACTCTCCTAGCTAGCCTACGGTAATCGTCAAAGTCACCAGAAATCTTTGACTGCCAGTACACCGTCCTATTCTCCCTCAGAAGTTTACCAATTTCTCGATTAAACCACTTTGGCTGAACAGAAGACCGACAAGGGCTTTTCAAAGAGATGAATCGTGATTGAAGACTCATGAACGTAGTTTTGAATCTATTCCACGAATCTTCGCCCCTCGCACACTTATAGCCTCGCATCAGTCAATCCAGCACGAAGACCTGCAAAGTCTGCTCTTCTCAAATCAAGTTTCCTCAATTTACCAGTCGCAGACTCTACCTTGGGGACCTTGACTATTAATCTGACGAGTCGGTCATCACCGAGCTCTTCGCCTACTGAGTGATCCTCAACGATGTCATCCTCATAGGTGAAAAATAAGTTGAGGGTAAGTTTAAGATAAAGATTAATATCCTTTTGCACTGGCTCTTAAAAGCTTGAAATATAACTTTTTTGACTAGCTGGCGCTATTTATTTATCACCATAATCACTTAATCCTTACTTCTTAGCCGGTTATGTCCCATTCCCCAATTCTTTTATCATTTTGACTTGAACTGTTTTGGATCTAAGCTATTTCACACTTTTAAGGCGTCCTAACTCCTTTTAGCTGTATTTAGCTACTGAGATTTTATTTCTTCTTTTTTCCTTCTATGGATTTGTCCCCAATCCTAACCCCTGGTGACCACCCATGATTATGAGAAATCGGACATCTTATGGGCCATTATGTGGGTTGTCCATTAACCTAAATAAATTTCCTTTCCCTATGGCGCTCTTTCAAGTGTTTAACTATTTTTCCAATAATTTTACCATCGTTGCTTCAGTAACATTAGCGAAGGGAATATTCCAGCAATTGATTAATCAATATGTAAAAAACCCCCATTAAAATTAATGTGGTTTGTTGTTTCATTAAGTTCGAATTATATATTGATTCTTTATCCTCTTTTTTAGAACTTCTCCATCTCTGCAATTATGTGTTTAGTTTGCCCATTTAAATAACATTTCAATGGAACTATTTAATTAACAAGTGTAGTTGTGGCAGGTAAGTAGTCAACCCACACACCGTGTGTCCACAGAAATGCTTGATTTTTTTGGCATGCACACGCAAGAGATTTTCTCAATCAACTGATTTCGTAGACCGTATGCGAGTTTGATATAAAAAAATAGGTCTGCAAATGTGGGGAAGTTAGAGTAAAGAAAAAACATATAGACATCAAAAGTTCGACTATAGGACAAATATGGCTTCGAAAGAATGGGGAATAGAGCTGGGATGGCCATTAGTTTAGCCATTCATTGGCATAAATAAGCATAAGTTTACTCACTATTTCTGAAATAAACGAGATTCTAGCGACCTCTAGTGAACCCAGCATCCCCCGTAAGATACAATTGCTCAAGATCATCTCCACATTTCTTTCTCTCCTAATTTCACCCTTTCCTTTACTACAACTTTTTTTTTTCTTTGAATGGTCACAAATTATTCCGAGATATAAAGTGTATAGCATGACTGGAAAGAAGGACCTGGTACGCTAAAATATACGTGCTCCACATGTCAAAAATACAGGTGGTGCGTAGATTTCCCGGAGTGGTGTTTCTCAAAATGCCACCCTGGAAGTACCTGTACGGACTGCGTCCTAAGGGCAGAATTACAGGAGCTTAAAGAAATGTTCAAATCGTCTGAGGAAAAATCACGACGGCTGGAAGAAAAAGTAAAGATCCTCCAATCTGAGCATTCGAGTCAAATCCGTCGTCTTAAAGCCAGCATTGCAGAGATGACAGCCACCAAGATAGAGCAACAGGAAACTCCCAACGATGCGGGCGGCTCCTCTGCTGAGCCCTCAAACACCGCGTCGACAGAGAGAGGCCACCCATCCGACGTCCCAGAACAAGCTGCTTCTGGGGTTACTCAGAGCGCCAAGAAGAAGAAAAGGAAGAGGAAGAAAGGAAAGACAGCAGAAACAATCGATAAAGCAGAAGAAAAAAACGAATTAGAAAAAGAAGAAGAAAAAACAAAAAAGTGAGGAAGAAAGAAGAATCGAAAGAGCCTCTACTGAAAGGAAAACCTCTGTCCTCTGAACCCAAATGCGCGAGGGTCATTGTGATCGGTGACTCCCAAGCGCGGGATCTACAACCCTTGCTAGGGGCCCGCCTTTGCACCAGTGTAAAGGTAAGCTGCCTTCCAGGAAGGGGGAACGGAGAAATAAGGGAAGAGGCTGAGAAAACTCAGATCTGTGAGAGCTCAGTAGTTGCCCTGATGGCAAGTGGCAACGATCTCTAACTACGAGGAGGTAAAGTTGGCGCCAGCGGGAAAATTCTGACCACGGTTATGGGATCAGTTGACGACTGTGGGCTGAAAACCCGCAGACGTGTCGTGGTCGGAATTCTCCCAAGATGAGGTCCCTTCCGTAATGCTCACGCGAGGAACGTCTCCATAAACCAACGCCTGGGAGATCTTTGTACGGCGGAAGGACTCTTTTTTGTAGACCCCTACCGCACCTTTTACGGGAGAATCGACCTGTACAAAAGGGACGGAGTGCATCATTCCTTTAAAGGGAAAGCTGTACTCGTAAACATGATCCAGGATGCTGTGGAGCGGACCCAAAGAAGTGTCAGGCCCCAAGTAAAGGAGGACGTACGCCAGTACACTCGTGTTACTCCAAGAAAGACCTTTTCTGAGGTCACGAAGAGGGGAGTGACCCCGCCACAGAGATACAAAGCGGGATACGGAATAGCGTAGGGAGTCCTACAGTCGGGGACTCCCTCAAGGTTCTTCTGTTTAATGCGAGGTCTATCAGAAACAAGTTTCTTGAACTTCGTGGCGTCGTAGCAACAGAAGAACCTGAGATGGTTGCCATAACGGAATCGCAGATAAAAACCTCAAGCCGAGATTTCAAAGGTAAATTCACGATTCCCGGTTACCAACCCTTCCTGAAAGATCGCTCAGACAGAAAGGGTGGCGGTGTAATGTTGTATGTCAAGGATACTCTCAACTCAGCAGATTGTAACATCGTATCCGACCATGAACTACTAGGCGTTCACCTAGAGATAGGTCCTGCCAGATACAGGACCCAAGTGCTTTAGAGCATACAAAATATGTCATCCTTCCTATTTAGATGAAGAAATTGTCATTATCAGGATCATTTTTTCTAATTTGTATTATCCCGATTGGTTCATATCGTCTGCCCATTTTGCAACTAGGAAAACATTCTATGGTAATAAGCCTTCCCGCACTAACGACTTAAACAAATGTATCACATTGCCATTTAATAATAAATTAAATAGTTTAAAGGACATATTTGGAAAAGCGGGTATTAATCTAGCCTTCACATATAATAATTCCTTAAACCAATTGATGATGGCCAGGAAACCCAAAGAACATCATAACATAGGAGTATATTCAGTACCATGCAACGATTGCCATAAAGTTTATATAGGGGAAACGGGAAGAAATCTAGACAAGAGATTGTACGAACACAAAAGAGATATTAGAGTGGGCAGCGAAAGTAGTGGAATTTTTTGCCATGTTAGAGACAAGAATTATACGATCGATTTCAATGGAAGTAAAATGTTATTTAAATCGGCCAACTATGTTAAGAGAAGAATCGTAGAATCGAGTTTGATATCGTCAGTTCCTAATTTAAATCTATCTAAGGGTCAATTTTCTTTTAATCCTGAAATAAGATCGCAAATAAATAAAATAGTAAAATGTCAGCCCTTCAATATGTTTAGGCCTAACCCTCCCCCCCAGATTAGCCACAAGTAGGGGATTGGGGGGAAAAAGAGGGGATCTTGTGTTATGCTTTTCTCTTATATATTTTCTGCCCAGTGTCAGTTAAAAAAGGGTGTGAGATACACCGAAACTGTTCTGAATTAAATTGTCTTCGGAGAATGTGGTATAATTCCTCATCTTTTCTTGCGATATTGCATTAATTTTCATCATATATATATATATATATATATATATATATATATATATATATATATATATATATATATATATATATATATATATATATATATATATATATATATGTGCGTATATACCCTTTGGGAGCTTAAGGTTCGTCCTGGCCACAGTTCGTGACGACAAATAGTTATGAATTCAGCGTGGATGGTTACTTTTAAATTTGCGGGTTTTTTTAAAAACAAATAATTCAGAGTGCTAGTTGGCCAAAGATTAACAGGTAGCTAGTACAAGTTTGAGGGTTGAAAAAAAAAGACAATAACGAAAATATACCTTTACTAACAATAAAAGAAATAGAATTTGAATATACACATATATAGGTTTTAAAGGGAATGATCGCACAGGTGAAATTAAATATCTCGGCACGAGACAAAATAGGGATAATTATAGCATTAGTGGTCGGGTTCAGGTTGGTGATTAAAGGGGGATTTTTAACCGGAGCTCGCACACAAAGGATGGGACGATTCAGGTAGGTCAGATTATAGAATAATCTGTAGGCGTCAACGGTTGCACTGCTTATGTGTTCGTTGGAAGGGAGGGCCAGTCGGGATACGATGACTGCATTGGGAAAGTTATTGTATTATTTTATCTCTCCTGTGTCACGAATATTTCATATTTAATTAACAAAAACCTCTCTGCTGACCATTCAAATTCATTCTCTCACACGGGGGACTACCCTCCCAGACGTAGCTTAATGTAGAAGAATAAGGTCGATGATGGAGATCCTCGTCAGATACTCGCTGATTGACTATGGCAGAGTTCACGGATGTCGAATTAGCCTTCGTTGTCGAATCGAAATTGTCGTTGTCTCCGATCACCAGGGGCGAGCGTTTCCTTAGCTCGTACGCGGTATTAGGCGGAAAGTCTTGAAGTGCTACACGCTAAACCGTGTCGGGGGATTATATAGTCGGTCTGCGGGGTGGCTTTAATGGCTTGGTTGGAGCTTTCACAACTCGCGCGATATTGGGGAAAAGGCAACGACTCCTTCGGGGAAATCGAGATAAAGTTGGCGTAGAATGTTCGAAGAACTTTAATCTATGCCGGAGAGCAGGAAGGCTGGCTGGAAGGCCATGTGAGACGACGAAAATGTGTCCCTAAGCAAATACAGCTGGGGTGCAATAAAACGGCGTGGACCGCCTCCCCAGCGTAGATCAGCCGCGCTTTCAAAGCTCCATGCGGTGCTCTCGAGATCACGTGGGTACAGAAGAGCATGCGGTCGCTCTTCGACCTTATTCTTCTACATTAAGCTACGTCGGGGACGGATAGTCCCCCGTGTGGGAGAATGAATTTGGATGGTCAGCAGAGAGATTTTTGTTAGTTAAATATGAAATATTCGTGACACAGGAGAGATAAAATAATACATTAACTATTATTTTAACTATTATTACAGGATTAAGCGATTGGGATATAGTACTAATAATTATTAGCATCCTCTTCTTTCACTTATTTATTTATTTGTTTTTATTGTTTTTTATGGCCGGTGTCTACCGATGTGATTGTTACTTGTCACTCTTTTAAATATTTTCCTCGGGTTTCTTGTAGATCCCCAACCCCGGCGTTTTCTGAGTTGCCTTTTCTACCAGTCGGATAAGTTTGGTAGGTTAAAATAGTCAAGAATAGTTTATCCTAATGTAGTACTATTCAACTTCCCCGAAATAAGCGTAAAAAAAACGTCTAAAAACTGGAGGGAAGATTTACAAGAAATCCCTTTTCTCCTATTTTAGGATTTATTTTTATATATTTATTTCTCTTCTTCTCAACTCTTTCACCGCAAACTCAGTTTTCGGCGATGGATGAAAGTAAATCCTCTTTCTTTTTTATAAATCACACGAAAAAGCTGAATTGTATATTCCTGTTTTGGTCTTTCGAATATAAAAGCGCAATAGCAACAGAGTCGTAGTACGGAGAGATTTGTAAAGAAAGTGCTGAAGGTAGAGGAAAAGAAAGTGTGTGCAAGATATATAGCCACATGTCACCTTGCAAACATTGGGGCTGGGAAAGTGTAAAACTGCGGGCAATGGGAACGGGAAGGTGTATCATGTCTCCTTATGGACAATGCAAAATTGACCACAATAGGTTTTGCTACATATGTGGCAAAGTTGCGCTGTCTGGGCAACAATCGAACATTACAGCATTTGTAGACCTGCTATCATGCCTATTTTGGCTTGAAGATGAGAGATCAGGATCAAGATTTTGATCCTCAAGTATGCTGTCAACATATGTCGAATACTTCAGAAGATGGAATAAGGGAAGTCAAAGGCATAACCTTTTGTTATACCTATGGGAGCCAGGTAAGGAAAGGACCCTATGACGGATTGCTATTTCTGCATGACTAACTTACAAGGTAGGTTAATTTCGTGTTAATTTTTGCTCATTTTTTAACACAGAAATGGAAAATTTGTGAGCATTCGAAGGTTCTCTAAATTTAAAAGCTACTTGGCGTATTTAGTGAAAATCATTTGCAAGTCAATGCTTATAATAGCCTGATGAAGATTTGTTGTAAAAAAGTGAAAATTCTAGTTGTAGAAACTTCTAATGATTGATAACTTGAAGAGTAATTTTTTTTGCTAGAATTTAATGCATCGTATCTAAAAAAGGTCAAGAACTAGTGTTTTCTTGTATTATATTTAAATGTCAATCTTTTGTACAGGGGTAAACAAGAAAAACAAACACGCTGATAAATACCGAGATGTGCCCTCTGCCATAGAGCCAAATCCCCCATGGACCAGATATTCCTCTTCCATAATCACCTGAAAGCTTGGATCTGGAGAAAGGCAGTGATGATGAGATAAACCATGAGTACAACCCTGAAACATTCAGTCTACCATCAACTAAATTCAATGAACCAAAACCATTAACAAGAGCACAGCTAAAATGATCTGACAATATATTTAGTACTATCAAAAGAGTTACTATAGCTCCTTGGTTCTCGCCTTGCAGAGAGATCAATCAATTGGCACCGGAAATAACATATTACTGATATAGAAGTAGGGATAGAAAATTCAGGAAGTTCTATTTTCTTCATGAAAATTCTTTCTTGATGTACTGCTAGAAAATTAAGGGTTTGATCGAAGCTTTAGGAGTTGTCTATCAACCATATGAATTGAAACAATTTATAGACACATCAAGTAGAACTCTCAATGCTGTGCTCTTAAATAATGGTAACAATCTTGTTTCTGTTCTAGTTGGTCATTCTATACAATTGATTGAGAGTTATGACAACATTAAAATTCTACTTGATCCCATCAAATACAATGATCATCAGTGGAGAATCAGTTGTGATCTTAAGATAATATCTCTGATATTAGGAATGCAAAAAGGTTACACCAAGCATCCAAGCTTTCTTTGCTTGCGAGATAGCCGGGTAAACGCAAACATTTTGAATAGCATGAATGGCCAGCTCGAAAAGCTCTGTGTTCAGTTCAATCTTATTTAGTATCCATGCCTTTCGCATTAATTATAATTATCCTGTCCATTGCTTCACATTTCTCCTACAAAATCAAAACAATGAAACATTACATTTTCTATTTTAAACCCTCTTTTTGGTTCATTGCCTTCAAATATCAAGAAATTGTTTTTCGTCTTCACTCGAAAATTTTCAATGATTTTTTGTTTTTAATTTCTCTTAAATCGGAGGAAAATAAAGTTTAGGCCCAAAATTATCTAACCTATAATAATATTATCATGTTCCTATACATGGCTTTTTTTGCTATTATCATTTCCATTACTCTGCATTACTATGCGATGAAAATGTTCGTATTATAGCTTCAGCGCATGCGCTGTAAATTTTCCTATTCATGCTCATTGTTTGATTGTAATAACAAGGCTGTTTCTTCCAAAATTCTATTGATAAATGTTGAGTAAGATGAACTGTACGTTACCGAAAGGTACCCCAAGCAACAAAATTAAGATTTTGAAATAGATAATAAAGAAAACAAAGAATAAAAAACTTAGAATCAACCAATAAGAGACACAATCCTAAAATCAATTAGAAGAGCATAAAAAAGAAACATCAGAAGAAAGAGATCAGACACTATCATGGAAAATTTAATTTTCTATACTCTCACATACACTAACACTCATCCCCCCACAATAATAATAAAAAAAACCCTCTCATGCTATATTCTAACTATCTCTCCCCCCTCTTCTCTCACGCCCAGACCTTGATGACGTTTGTGTAGGCTGCGAATATGAAGAATTGCTGGCTTTTTTCATTCACGAAAGGTCGTTTTAATTAAAAATCAGACCAGTAAGTGCTTACACTTTTGTCATTTATACGAATGTTGTGGCATTTCATCGGTATTATTAAGGTTAAGGGTCAAATAAAAAGTGGTTAGTTTTGAAAGTCACTGGTTTAAGTAAAGGTTGATTTATTTTCATGTTTTATTTAAATATTTCGTGATCGCCAGTGGTATAATTCCAAGTTTTGGGAAAGTAAAACAGAACTGCGATTGTAGTGCAAAATAAGTTAAGTAATTTCTAATGTAAATAAACACCGAATTTGAAAGAAACAGACCGAGAAGGACGGGAAATACTAATTTCGACGTTGTAAACGAGTTGTCGATCAAACTGATTTAATGAATCAGCAATGTTTTAATTTTTAAAGTAGTTTATAAATTAATTCATATTTTTATTTAGCATTGTTGAAAGATACATTAGCAATGTACGTCATGATTAGGAATTATTTATATTATTTTTAGTTGGCCAAATAATATTTTGTTTTCTATTATCCTAGCCTTAAAAATGGTAAACTAATTTATTTATTTCACGTTAGATATGTTACTGTACCAGGGTAAAACATTAAAAATTCTGGTTTATTAGCTAGGGCCTATGTAGACGAATCACCTGACGAGATATTCTCGTCCAACAAAATTTCCCACGCCATCTCTTAAAGGCACACAAATGATTCAGTCAATTACAATATTAAGCTCCATTACGCTGCATCCAAAGGTTGTTGCTGTAGATAGAGGGGAGTAGGGAAAGGGGCAAAGAAAAAATAATAGCGTAGGCGAGTTGCGAACAGCTTCCCGCGTCGCTGGACCACTGTTAGCCGGCGGCCAATCCACTCGGCCATGTTGAGTCTCCTAAAAAGACTATTTCGAGCGAAGCTTTTAAGCCGCTCGTTTGCACTTATCGCACGCTACACAACCCCCCTCCTAGAAGCTGAGCTATTTTGAGGAAATGAAGAGAACCCCGTTTGGAAATGTTATCCAAGTGCTAACGCTCCCCGTTCTGGGCACCATTGTAGATAGAGGGGAGAAAAAAGGAAAGAAAAAATAATAGCAAAGGGGAGTTGCGAACAGCTTCCCGCGTCGCTGGGCTACTGTTAGCCAGCGGCCAATCCACTCAGCCATCCTAAATCTCAAAAAGGACTTTATTCAAGCGAAGCTCTTAAGCCGCTCGCTTACACTTCTCGCACGTTACAGTTGCCAGTTCATAAATGTAACTCAGTTTATAGAAAAAAAGTAGCCAAAGGACTCACTTCAGATCTCATCTAAACTGCTCGTATAGTGGTCCATTTTGTTTAGATTCACCAAGTGTAACACTGCTAACCACCTCACTGTGCAAACTATTTCAAACCTTACTCTTTGACTAAAAAAAGTTTTAATGAATATCCCAATTAGACTGTTTCATCATCAGTTTCTAATGATAGCTTCCTGTCCTCATCGGAATCTTTGAAAAGCTTAAATGCATGAATCATCTCCTCCCAAGCAATTTACGCCTAACAACAAACATTTTCAACTCCTTCAACCTATCCTCATATTTAACCATACTCAAAACTGGGATAAGCTTAGTAGCCCAAAGCTTAACGAGGTACTACATAAAGATTTTAAAATGGTAAATAAGCAATTTAAATTTTAGTCTAACTGATTTATTCATAAACTAGTGTAACTGCACCTTATAAAATGACAACAGTACTTAAGTAATCATCGCTATCATTTATTATTAGTCCATATCCATTTCTCTCATGGCTTTCACATCGTGCATCACTCAGATATTCCTAAATCTTTTAAGTGTATGGAGCAAATAAGTGAAATTGTAACTTCCTAAAACAGGCTTGATTAATTTACCGCTCCAACGCGACGAAAGGATTAGAGCTGTTGTTGGATAATTTTGTTGTTGTTTAATAATTTTTCATTGTTTTTTAATATATTTTGCAACCTTTCTTTTATAATTTGAAATAAAATCAACTTGTTTACATTAAAAAATAGATCCTATCTTTTGTAAACGTGGATAAAGGTAAAATGTTGGAAATATGCTAAATAATAATGTAACAAAACTAAGCCATAGCACATCTCATATTATACTTAAAATGCGTTTAGAATTTGGGCCTTTTTGGATTCTGACTCGGGTTTTTGCCTTTCGCGATCCTACCTTTGGAGATTTTGACCTTTTGGGATTTCGGCTCTCAGGAATTTGACCTTTGGGATTTTTGCCTTTTGGGATTTTTGCCTTTTGGGATTTCGGCTCTCTGGAATTTGGCCTTTAAGATTTTTACCTTTGGTGATTTCGGCTATTAGGACTTTGCCCTTTTGAGATTTCGGCTCTCGGAAGTTAGGCTTTTTGGGATTCAGACTCTGGTTTTTGACCTCTCATGATTCTACCCTTTCCTGCTTTTGACCTTTTCAGATTGTGGCCTTTTGGGATTTCCGCTATGAGGATTTTGGCCTGTTAAGATTTCAGCTTTCGGCATTTCGGTCAACGCCGGTAACAAGGTGTATGCTGTGTTTATGGATCTGGAGAATGGGTCGTCAGTGAAAAGCTATGGCAGGTTGTAAGAATGTATGAAGTAGCTGAAAATTTTGGATGACGTGAGATGTATTTATGTACACAGTGAATGGTGTGTAAGGGCAAAAGATATCCGAATGACCAGTTTAATATAAATGTATGTTTGAGGTAAGGATATAGGATGCCACTCCGGCTGTTTTATGATGTGTGAGATTGAGAGTGGGAGTAAGATGGAAAAGTTGTTTGAAACTTTCGATAGGATATATGTGGCGAAAGGAAAATGGGATTAAATACAGGAAAATATAAAAAAAATAAGCTCGTATCATTTTCTGTCGTTTCATAATCTTACACACTCGTGGGAGGCAGCACCATCGGAATGAGTATTCACCTGAACCTTTCTGCGATGACTGCTTGGTCCCACATACTGTACCCCACATTTCGGTTGAATGTCCTTATTTTCGGGAGCTTCGTGCCTGGTACCTGCTCTGGTACGTTAATTAGCAGAGTCACTATAGCTTGTCAGATAACAACAAAGGCTTTACAACGTGCAGAAATGAGTAAAGTAATATGGTGGGAGGAGGCTGCAGATCGGAGGGGGGAGGCTGCAGATGAGGGGGTATTAGAGTCAGAGGTGTGCGACTTGAACAAGTGTTAATGTTTTATCTAGGGATTATAGTGAATGATATGGTACGGGCGAAGATGACGACGATACAAGGGTTATTATTATTATTAATGGTAACAATTTTAACAATTAACTGCTCTCATTAAGAGTGCTTTTCTTTTGCAGTGATCTGCTGATTAACGTGGTATCCGAACCACGGATTTCTGTTTAGGGGACCCACTGATTAACGTGGAATCCGAACCAAGGGTATCTGTTTAAGTGACCTACTGATTAACGTGGATTCCGAACCACGAGTATCTACAGCGTATGGCAGCTGCCGTGAAATAAAACGAATCGGGGCGCCATCTAGAGAATAACCACACTCGATGTGGCTAAACTTCGCTAAAATCCGAAGCGGCGTTTCCACTCGGCTAAGCCGTAGCCCATACCGAGGTTACGGATGGCAGGAAAGCATCAAGTGAAATTAGAGCGTTAATGAATGCTAAGGAGGTGAGTACGTTTATTTATTTATTTATTTTTTTACATCGCGTGGCAGATAACGAATACACAGTTGGCCAACTTGTGATGTCATTTTTTTTAAATGTTTCGGACCCAAGTAAGTTCACTAGGATAGAATTTATTTAAAAATCTTTTTAAATCATCGAATACATAGATGTTGATAGCCTCCTCTTGGTTTTACTGTAATGTAGTGCCAAGTATTATTAATTTTCATAACGTTAGGTTTTAAAATTAATTATCGGCCTAAAAATACAAAAATGGGCAATTGTTAATGCGAATACCTTTGAGATATCGATGATTTGAAATAAAATAAATATACAAAGTAAATTAAGCTGGATAAAGGAAAAAAAAATGGGGAAAGTTTGGCAAAACTGTTTCAAAATATTTCGACAGCAAGGTTTGCAATACCGCAATAACGTAACTCTCCTACTAAATTTAATTTATTTTATTGGGAAATTTCCTGGCTAAGTTTATGTATAACTAAATATACTCGAAACACTCCATCTCTCATCAAATAATATATTAAAGAGTTAATCTGAACAGAATTCAGCGTAAATTGTGACATGACTAATTAGGGCAACTGTACAGGCAAATAAGAAAAATTTAAATAAAAATTTAGCAATGCACTAATTTAGTAAAACACTAATTTAATAATTAACCAGACCTATCCACAATTATAAAAACAGGATAAAAATGTCAATTAAAAGGCATTCCTGGGGGCCGCGAGAGAGACTAACTCCCCTCGGAGGCCTAAGCACGCCGAGGACTCCGCCTCCTTCAAGAACCTGGTACATAAGAGCCAGTCTTCAGCACCGGGGATAAGCTATGGTGACTCCACTAATTATCGCACCGGAACAGGTACCCCGCACGAAGCTCTCTCAGACAAGGGCATTTAACCGAAATGTGGGGTACAGTATGAGGGACCAAGCAGTCATCGCAGAAAGGTTCAGGTGAATACTCATTCCGATGGTTCTGCCCTCTATGAGTGTGCCCGATTCTGAGACGACCGAAAATGCCTCGATACCTTCGAAGCATTGGGGGAGGGGCACAGGAAAAGTTGAGGCATATTAGCAGGTTACTTTAAAATTGCCAGACTCCGTTTCTAGGATCGCTTGCCATGCAGCTCAAAGGGATGACCTGGCTCCTGTCGTGTCGTCAGTGAGGGAAAGATCGAAACGCCTATCCAGGTCATCTGTTTGTGTAGATGACACATAGGAAAACGAAGTCTTATAAATGATGGATGGGCGTATTCATGCACATTAAGGATACTAATCTCCATCTCTTCAATAAGTTCCGCTAGGATCATGTCTTGCACTGACCGGTTGTCTGTCCAGGTGTGTCTTCCGATCTAGTCCCGCGAAATAGAGAAAAAGGCATCGGAACCGCAAAATGACACGAAGGAACTCCATCGCAACAAAATCGGCAGAAATTTGACGGTACGAGTATATATAAACAAGAGAATACTTGCCATTCAGCTGGATTTGGACTAGCTGCAATCGCATGAAATGGGGGCGTAAAGAGGCAGGAAAAAAACGGAAACATCAAATCGGGTCTAAATTGCTTACTCGTCAACCATCCCACATCCTCACAGCTTAATTTTAACGGGATGAATTGAACTTTCGTAGCTCCTTCCTATCCACCTGGACTCCACGTCAATTCTATTAAAGGAAAATTTCTTCCATATCTAGTTAGAAAAAAACTACTAGACCCTCTTTGAATAGAATACTTTTACTGGGATGGCCGTATGTCGCTTGCATGCAAGCTTCGAAGGAATTGACGGTAGAATGGCCCTTTAGTCCTGGCTCCACCGAGGCATTATTAGAGAAGGTTCAACTCGTCCCGTAATCCTATCCTTTCTCCACCGTAAAATCCTTCTGCCGGTGGATTGGATCTGGGGTTGGCGCTCTCTCCAACTTGGGTAGGTGCGATGGACCTGAACCTCACTTATTACTACCCTTTCCTATTCTGGATTGTAGCCTTCGAACTGCCGAGGCGTGGCTCTACTGCTATTTCACTGGGCTTTGCCTCATCCGAGTAAAGCGACTCGGAGGAGGAGCTTGGCCACTTCATTATTTGATAAGCGATCGCGAGGGATGGAGAGGGGAACCCAATATGCCGGATCAGGTTTCGAGCTCTTAGTGCCAGATAGGTTTAGCACCAGATTTCAAGTATAACCCCTCAAATGCTTAATATTGGACGCAGGAGTTACCATGCCCATAGGACTGAAAGTGTCTCATCCCCACGACGTTTCTATGAGCACAGAATGTGATAGGCTTATCTCCTAGGCCTCCTTGTACGAAATACAACATACAGCGTTGACGGTCAGGGTCTCTTTTCCGAATAAATACGGATGACAATACTATGCAGGAGCAGGGAATGATCCGCTGCAATTCACGGACATCGGTGTAAACGAAAGAGAATTATCATGTACGGCCTTGGATTAAGCCAAGCAAATATGGAGTCGATCTTTGTTTTCACATCGGCATGACATACTTGTATACTGAAGGGGGGGGAGGTCTCGACAAGATCATCATGGTAAATGTATGCATACTTTCATGCGATGGTAATAACAGCCAATACGCACCGATTCTTTTGCTATTCATGGTCAAACCTGGAAAGTGTCTGGGTGAGCCTGGAAACCCCTCCTTCCTTCCTCTCCTTACGTTCAACTCTGACTTCCCTTTTGGCCGGCCGGATCTCCATTAATATCCTTATGTGGGAGTATAGAAGTTCTTTGGAATAAACTACCCCTTTAACAAATTTCAAGGTAGAGTGTGTGATCATATGCACAGGTGTGCTGATAAGTGTCTGAAGATCCCTCAATATGCGACTCTGGGTGGTTCCCCTTCGGTCCTCTTCCAAAGAAAGACGCAGTACTCTAAGGCTGACGGGACAAGTATCCATCTGATAAAGTGGTTCTTTTAGTTCAACAGACTTGAAAGTGATCGTAACTGTCGGCCTCGAAGACTGTCAACCCCTGAATTGAGTGTCATGACGTTCGAGGGCTTTCGCACTGAAGGAACAGATCCCTTATTTTTATTTTCCTTTTCCTTGTTTTTTTTTTAGGTTATCCAATCTTCTAAACAGGCCTCAGGCGAGGATTGGTCTTGGGGGTCCTCGTTCACAACAGGGGGTGGGGGTAGAAATCCCTCCATCGTAATATCCCCCTTCGAAATGCCAGGTAACCCATCTGCGACCTCTGGAATTAAAAAAAAATACTTTGGGAGGGGCGGGGGTGAAAATTGGCACACGCCTATGTCCCCAATTTTGTACCACGGGGCAACGGGCGGTTCGGTGCCAACGACGGGGGGGGGAGGGGGGCATAAATGGGATCGGCCCCTGGATTGGGTGCACTTAATGTCGCTTGCAAAGTAGCAGAAAATGCCCCCTACACCTGAAAACTGTGGGTATGGCAGGCCAAGCCTCAGTCTGGGGTATCCAAGGTAGCATATGCCAGGATGCCACAGCGGAAATCTGGCGGAGTGCGTGCCTTCCCGGCCCCAATGCCTGCGGAGGATCTGGGGATATATAACTCCCACGCATAGAGAGAAGACATAAAAGGAAAACTAAAAGGAAATAGATATAAGAAGTAAAGGGAATAAATACAGAGAAAAATAAAAGGATAGCGAAAAAAGAAATAAAGGAAAAAGAAAGGGAAATTTAGAGAAGAAATAAAGTGAATAATTAATGGGAAATATAGGAAAAACAAAGTGAAAAAGAGTAATGAAATAAAGTAGACTCTTAAAGGAAACTAGAGGTAAAATAAAGGGAAATAGAAGGAAGAAATAAAGGGAAACAGAGAAAATGAAATAAAGGGAAATAGAAAGAAGAAATAAAGGGAACTAGAGAAAAGAAAAACGCAAATAAATATAAATAAAGGCAAATAGAGACGGGAAATAGGCAAAAAAGTAAAGTGAAATAGAGATAAGAAACAAAGTGAAATAGAAATAATAAAGTGAAATATATAGATGAAAAGGGAAATAATATAAGAAATAAAGGGAATAAATAAAACAAAATGCAGAGAAGAAATAAAGATGATGCATAATGAGAAATAAAGAGAATAAATTAAGGGAAAATAAAAGGAAATGAAGAAAATAAAGAGAAAATAGAGGGAAATAGGGAGAAGAAATAAAGGGCACTAGAAGGAAGAAATAAAGGTAGATATCCTTTTATGGAGAGAAAAAAAGGAAGGGAAATCCTTTTACCTTGAATAATTCGGTTCTTATTTTAGCTTTTTAATTAATGATCCAACCGAGGGAGCCACTTGATTAATTGGGTGCCAAATGATAGACCCTTCAACCTGGGGACTCGATCTGGAACGTGGGCAAAGGGCTAGCCACAATTCAGGACCCCTTTCCCGCCCCGTGGCCAGACGTTCCGCAGCATGCCTCCACCTCCTGGGTCTTTGGCGTAAAATGACTTTTTTATTAATTCTAGGAGAGGTCACCTCTGGTAATTCAAGGGCATAACAGTGGGTAAAAGGGTAGATAAATAAAAAGAAAGATGGGGGTATAAATAGGGGAAAAGAGCGGGGAGGATGAAGGCGTTATTGAAAACCACCACCCATAACCCGACTCGGACACCGATGAATGGACGAAGGCTGGTCGGTCACGATCCTGAAAAAGTAGCCGTTGATCAAAATGGGGACATGAGAATGAGATTTTAAATTAATTGAGTGAAATAAGGCAAAATGAAAATGTTTAAGAATAAAGCCAAGGGAGTCTCAGTATAGTTTGAAACTGCCGGAGGAACTGGAGCCGGGAAGAGGTGATGCTTCTCAGGTTGACCTGTGGGAGTTTGAGTGTGGAATGTGTTAGTAAGCAGTATGATAGGATGTGTTTGATATTATGGTATGGGCGGAAAGATTTAAAAAAGGAGTGAGAACTAAATTGTGCGAGTGGATTATTTGAGATCCTATGTCCGAGAATATTCCGAGGTGGTACAAGCATGTAAAAATAATGGACGAGTAAATGACAGTGAGTGTAATGGCATGCAAATGGGGTGGAAGGGCGTGTGAAATATCGGATGGTTAGAAAGAAGGATGTGTTAGAGGTGGGGGGGGGGCTTGGGCCCATGTGCCAGATGATGAACCCTGACTTCAAGAAACAAGTCACAAACATGTAAACAAACCTTCAATAAGTAGATATTTGCCAGGTAGTGCTCCCACTAATGGGGAATCTACAAGATGAAGGAAATATACCAATTTTGCCTATTTCTTGAAAGATAAATACTTATTTCTTTTTATGAAGACTTAGCTCACCCTGTATTTTATGCCTTTTTTGTATTTATTCCCAAACGTAATGAATTAAAACATGATCCAAGGCACGGACAGAGGGCTAATAGTGAATCAGAAGAAACTAAGTAAATGTTATTAAATTAAGCCCACAAACAAATACAAGGTAACATGGCGCCCTCTGATAATATTACCGACCATTGCCCTACCTCAGACAGGGCATAATGGAAATTTAATTTCCTTTTACCCCAGCCCATTGGGATGCTAAATGATTTATGTATTATAATAAATTCACCCAGAATCCTTCATAGGGGATAATAACCTTTGAAAGCTAATCTTAATTAATTAATTTCATGAAATTCAATGTATCAATTAACGTAATAAATTAATATAACCAAAATGGAACTCGGGGAGAGGGTAATTTATTCCCAATACATCTGCGATTGTAGCGATTATTTAATTGTTAAATAATAATCGCTTTCCCCATAAAAAAAGAAATAGTTTGGTCGTTCCCTATAAATGTGTGTGTTTTAGCACATAACTGTTGGCGGTGATTTTGAGTGACGGTCTAAATGGTGATAGGATTTGACCCGTAGCACGTATCATCCCTGTTCTATTTTCATCTCAATCGTCAAATCTATTGCTGTAAACTGGCCCATGTTTTAGCTCGTGTTGCCTGGCAAAGGAAATAATGAGCTTACCTGAATAAATTGTATATGAATTAACCAAGTTTGGAGAGGTACTGGGATATGTAAGTTCACTGAAAAGGCACTCCACGCAGTGCAAGAGCAAAGCTAGATATGTTTGTGCAAGAGTGAGTGCGTAAGGGCGAAAGACAATGAAATTTGAGAATTAAAAATCGAATAATAAAAAGCAAGCGGGGTTTGATTGTATTTTTTATTGCTCTTGACGTCAGCCAATGGGCATGCCCCTATCTATTGTAGCTAGAGGCTTTGCCCAATTTTGATTTTTGCAAGCATTAAATTTTTTGCATAATTTAATCTGATGTTGAAGTCTCACACTATTGTGGGTGTTTTTTTTATCACTCTTGATGTAAGCCCATGACGCTAACTGTCATTTTGGTGTTAGGTTCAAAATTCAAAATGTTACTGGATTCTAGTAATAAAATCTAGAAGTGCTTAATAATGTAAAGAAAACTATAGAACTGTACTAACAAAGTCTCAAAATCGACTCTAAGTCTCAGCAGAACAGAAAAGAAATTCAGAAGTGGGATTAAATTTTGATAGAAGTAATGAATAATATTCTTTTACAAAAAAGTACACAGAGCCAAACAAGTTTAAATGCGCATTGTAATTTTAATACTTAAAAAAAAAAATTGCGTTCATTTTCTATATTACACTTTTTTTCTGTTGTATTATCTAAATGTAGCTGATGCTTAGTAAATGGGTCTATATCTAAAGATCTACTTCTAAAAGTATTGTTACAACCATCCACTCAAAACTACTCACCTTCTTGAGCAAGGGTCAGGAAGAACGACATTATTCAATTTGAAACGTCGAAAAGAATAAAAGAAAGCTTCGTATCGACGACTATCTCTTGTTCTGGGTAGGAAAAGAATACACTGACAAGAAAGTATGAAAAAGGAATATGCAAAAAACACACGTTACATAACAAGACATTCAGTAGTTGGCTCTACCAAACATTAAACAAAGTTATATTTTCCTGCCACGTTCCCTAAACCTCCTTTCTTGTCACTTAATTAAAATGTTTTCTTCAGTGAATTAAAATAGTATTTTCTAACCAAATTCTGGTCGAATTGATTCTTATAACAATTTATCCAAAGATTCTAATGGATGTCTTACGGGAGAGCATTCAAAGAATCAGATATTTTATAATTGAAAAAATTGCCTGTAATATCAGACAGATTTAGTTTGAATCCGTTTGATCTGGTCAAACTGGCCACTGGACGATTTGATGGTTGTGAAGCTATTGTGAATTTTGTATGCTTCTATAATTATCTAAAGATCTACGTCTAGAAGTATTGCTACAGCCATCTATTTATATGTGGATCAAAATACCAGTCGGCTCCATCAAAACTACTCGTCTTCTTGAGCAAGGGTCAGGAAGAACGACATTATTTAATTTGAAACGTCGAAAAGAATAAAAGAAAGCTTCGTATCGAAGGCTATTTCTTGTTAGGGCTAGGAAAAGAATTCACTGACAAGAAAGTGTGAAAAAAAGAATATGCAAAAACATATGCTACAAAACAGGACAGTCAGTAGTTGGCTCTACCCATCACTGAACAAAATTGTATTTTCCTGCCACGTTCCCCAAACCTTTCTTGTCACATAATTAAAAAAGTTTTCCTCAGTGAATTAAAATAGTAATTTCTAACAAATTCTGGTAGAATTGATTCTTATAACAATTTATCCAAAGATTCTAATGGATGTCTTACGGGAGAGCGTTCCAAGAATCAGAAAATTTTATAATTGAAAAAGTTGCCTGTAATATCAGACAGATTTAGTTTGAATCCGTTTGATCTGGTCAAACTGGCCACTGGACGATTTGAAGGTTGTGAAGCCATTGTAATTTTGTATGCTTCTATAAGTATTTAGTACAACCGGTGGTTTTCAAATGTTAAAAGACTCATTTGAGTCTTTCTTCTGACATCAAGTTTCATAGTCTTACTACGAGATTTGCCGAGTATTCCTGAACTAATCTAGAATTATTTATATATTTCTAAAGGAAAGGTGACCATAGTTGTATAGTGTAATTTAAGTGTGGGCGAACAAGTGATCGCTAGATAGGAAGAACGACATCCATCAATTTACAATCAAAGTTATGAGCAATTAAATCAAAATTACATTATACTTCACATTTTCTCTTTCACAACGCGCATATAGAAAGTTTAAGGTCGTCAGAATTGAGAACTCCTAAACAGCTTCAAAGTATTTATTAGTTTTTACAATTCCTGTACACACTTCTTTCTCTCTCTCTCTCTCTCTCTCTCTCTCTCTCTCTCTCTCTCTCTCTCTCTCTCTCTCTATATATATATATATATATATATATATATATATATATATATATATATATATATATACAAAATTTACATGCAGAATGTTCTTGTTTCTAAAGTACTATCACAAACCAGACACACAATAAGAAAGGCTAATAAAGATCTCGCAATCTACCCTCCTATTAGTGGTATGAAAACAGAGTAATACTAGAAACGGGCAAAAGGAATAATAAAAAAAACACGCTTATAGACATACCTTCTCGCCGACATCACTTTTATTTCCTGTGGGGCACATTTTTTCTCACCAATCGCCGGATGAATAATTAATCACCTGGTTTGTTTAAAATAGTTTAGAATACAGTGGCCTGTACTCAGCATTGAGCGAAGAGAATTGGGAGGTTATTACTTGGGTTAGAACTGTGACTGATCGAAATGACAAACATTCCAAAACAATCACACATCCTGATTGGCCCGTCAAATGCAGATTTGAACCCCATCGAAAATCTATGAGGCTACCTCGAAAAACGTGTCAAACGTCAAAGATGTCATCAACGTAATCTGGCTTAATTGCACAATTCCTTTCTGTAAGAATGGCTGAACATTGATTTCTCTTACATCCAGAACCTTTTCCACTCCATGCCACGTCTAATTACAGCTGTTATCTAGGCTCATGGAGGTATTACGCGCTATTAGCTACGTTCCCGTTCCACGTGAGTAATCTTTTGTCCAGTGAGCTTTTTTCACCGCAAAATGCTGTCAATCGGTTTTTAAAACATTTTTACCGAGGTACTTTGAATGGCTTTGTTGCGTGGTTTTTCCACGTTTTATCAATAAAAAAAGATTCCTGCGATATAATATTACGAGTGCCTATTGTTTAGTTTCAGTCTGTTTGATCTAGTTGAACTTTCAGGTGAACTGTATTATGTAGAAAACTGAAGTAAAGCGTGCGCCTAGTTGATCTTTGAATATAAAAAGCGATCCCACTCAACAGTTTTAACAATTCATTTTTAAGTTTTTAGGATTGGAAAACAAAGTATGGAAACGAAAATACCTTTAATTTATTAACAGTTTGTAATGTAGCCAAAGTAGAGTATTATTTTATTAAGAAATAAGCCAATTTATTTCTGAAAAAGCGATTTGGGATAACCATTAGAGGCAAATTTTTTTGTTAAAAATTCGTATTTAAAATGAAGAAATATAAACATTGAACATAAGCTCTATGCACTATGGGAGAGAGTATAGATGGCATTAATTTTAAATTAGAACTAAAAGACTTAAGAAAATTACTCTAAGGTTAGGATTAGTGTGTTTTCGGTAAACATTCGACGTAAATTAACGGTCTTCTAGGGTAATTTTTACCTCAAGAAAAGAGATGCTATTATTTTGCTCGAATTCACAAAAAAATTAATATTAAGGATGTTTTGAGTTTAAATAATTCAGGAAAAGCATACAATGTGACTTATGTCGAAATAATAAAAAAAAAGTGTCATCCACATATTTGTTCATTTTTTAATAAAAAGAAATATACTTCAATTAACCTCCTTTACAAAGCGTAAATAAATTACACTGGTCTGCGTCAAAAATGTACCTTAGGTTTTCTCTAGTGTTTCTTAATAAAATTGACCTCCTAAATCCGAATCTATCATCCGTTTTTCTCTATCACCTCCAGTTTTTGCGATACAGGGGGTGATAATAATTTTATAGTTTATACATCTCCTATATTACATCAAATTTCAATAGTTTTTGCACTGCTCTATTCGCAGTAAATTTTGTGTACATTTTAAGTAATTATGCAAATAGGTTTATATTTTGCAGGTTAAAAATTGCTTAGCATTATAATAATAAGAATAATAATAATAGTGGTTGAGTTAAAAATGAACAGAAAATGTAAGAATAGCTCCGACAGATTTTGCTATGTTTGCGGCAAAGTGACTTTTCCCGAGCAGCAAAGTACAATCCCTCCTGTAATTAAATCTTTGTATCGTGCATATTTTGGAGTAAAGCTAAGAGATCAAGATAAAAGTTTTGCACCACATATCTGCTGCAAGGGATGCTACATAAGTTTAAGACGCTGGAGTCAGGGCAAACAGAAGTCCCTCTCTTTTGGTGTTCCCATGGTGTGGAGATATGGCAAGGACCACACTACGGACTGCTATTTTTGCATGACAAATCTTAAAGGTGAGCATTGTATCAAGTATTTAAGCTTTCTGTATTATACTGGCTCCTGAAAATGTCATTATTATGCAAAGACTTAGCATAGAATTAAAAACTAACATAGTTCACTTCAGCATGAACATATCCTTTACTAAACATTTATGTACTATCTGCAACTCCAAATCAATTCCTTTATGTAATATGCAATTATATTTTCCACAGGTATAAATAAAAAGAATAAACATAGTGTGGCATATCCGGATGTTCCTTCTGCCATCAAACCCCTGCCCCATGGCCCAGGAATTCCTATACCTTCTCCCCTTGAACATATAGAGGTACATGAAGAGATTAATATGGAAGTTGACCAAGATTATGACACATCTGAGTCTTATCAGGTTTCCACACATGATATGGTCGCAAAACCATTCACTCAAGTTCAGTTAAATGACCTGACGAGGGATCTGGGGGTTTCAAAGGCGAGTACGCAACTTCTTGGCTCTCGACTTCGTGAAAGTAATCTTCTCGCTTAAGAAACAACATTTAGGGGGGTACAGAAATAGAGAACAAGAGTTTCGAAGCTATTTTTTACAGCATTCTTCCAGCTCTTTAGTATACTGCGCCAATATTAAAGAACTTGTTGAAGCCCTTGGAATTCCCTACAACCCATTAGAATGGAGACTGTTCATAGATTCCTCCAGTAGAAGTTTAAAAGCTGTGTTACTGAATATTGGTAACAAGATAGCTTCCGTTCCTATAGGCCATTCAATCCAACTTACTGAAAGTTATGAAAATATGAAAAAATTGCTGGATGCAATAAATTACTCTAGCTATAAGTGGAGGATATATGGTGACTTAAAGGTAAGATCATTTTACACTTGGCATTTCTAAGCTTTTTGATATTGACATTTTCATTTTTAATTGTTAATACTTGTATACACCTTTTGGTCAACTTACATTTTACAAGAATGCAAATCTGGAAATCATGAGTCATTTTTGAGTTATATTTTTTGTTGAAGTGTGTCCCTATAGGTTAATGAATCCTATTGTGTTAATGGGGAACTTATCCTAATTGAG
Source organism: Ceratothoa steindachneri (assembly GCA_963969495.1). Taxonomy (NCBI): domain Eukaryota; kingdom Metazoa; phylum Arthropoda; class Malacostraca; order Isopoda; family Cymothoidae; genus Ceratothoa; species Ceratothoa steindachneri. The sequence goes on from OZ018331.1 coordinate 121,145,030, forward strand.
AAGGTATACAACACAACTCAATAAACTCAAAATAAGATGTACATATATCCAATTAGTTCCAATACGATGATTTAATGCATCGGCATACAGGATTTTTCAGTACATATTCATATTCTTATTTTTTTAAGAAATATTAGTTTGAATTTGTTTTTAGAAATATTACACTGAATTTACATACCATGCTAAATTTTTTTCCGGTAGTGTCTCTTACGCTTGGGACGCAAACAGGCTACACGAAGCATCCCTGTTTCCTATGTTTATGGGACAGTCATGCAGATAGTATGCACTATGAGAAGAAGGTTTGGCCTCCACGAGAAGCATTTAGAATTAGATCAAACAATGTGATAGCTGAACTTTTAGTGCCTTCTCAAAAAATACTCCTCCCCTCACTGCATATAAAGCTTGGCATAATGAAAAATTATGTCAAAACCCTTAATAAAGTAGGCCAAGCTTTTAAATTTCTTCTTCAAAAATTTCCACAAATCAGTGACGCTAAGCTCCATGGGGGAATTTTTTATGGACTTTAAATCAGGAACTTGATCAGCAATTTGATGCATCAATAAAGGACATAGAAAAAGATGCCTGGAAAGCTTTCAAAGCTCGAATGGGAGCTCGAATGTCTATAAAGATACACTTTTTACAGTCCCATCTGGATAATTTTCCCGACAACTGCGGAGATTACAGTAAAGAACAGGGGCAAAGATTCCACCAGGACATAAAAACAATGGAATCCAGGTACCAGTGTAAATGGAGCGGAAACATGCTTGCTGACTACTGTTGTGTTTGAAGCGTGATGCACCAGATGGCAGGCACAAACGAAAATCGTCAAGGACGTCTGTTCTTAGAAATTATAATTATTTTCTTTATTATGTTGCATTCTTTTATTTTTTGTTTATTAAAAGAATTATAGTTTACATACGTGTATTCCTGTTTATATGATATAACAGTAATAATGCATTATTAGATAGAGAAAGTTTATTTTTTTTTTCAAATTCTGAAAAAATGAGGTAATCTCAATGAAAATGGTGTATGCTGTACTGAGAAAATCTGACCTGATTGAACAAATATAAAATTCATTTTTGAGCTCAGGAGGTTGGATTCATTAGGAAACCACAAAGAAATCCTGGGGAACACAAAACAAATGTTCAAACGCAGGCCTGTGTTATAGGCGAATTTTATCATCAAGTCAGTGGTAAACGCCGGATGCAGGTGGATTCGATTAACTGCTTTCGAAACTGCCTGCAACTCGAAGCAAGACAACCTTCGGATATCTCTTCTCCGAGTAAGACAACCTCTGGATCTCTCTTCTCCGAGAAGCGTCGTATAAAATAACACAACTCGAAAAAGACCTAAGGTAATCCCTGGCTGCAAACAGGGAAAAACGCTCCAACTCTCTCTTCACTATCCTTCAGACACTCTCATCAGGAAGAATTCCAGAACTTATGATCGTTCACTCAGAGTTCATCTCAGAACGATAAGACCCCATTTGGATTACCCTTGAAGTCCGATAAGTAGCGAGGAATTGGGCGAGTACTCAAGGCTGACTAGGAATGAACAACAGCCCAAGCCAGGACTCATAATCCAAGAAGGGTCTCGCGAAAGATAAAGAATAAAAAATTATCAGCCTTCACCAAGATTCTAACCAGGACCATTAACACAAAAGAGCGACCTGTATCACTGCACCACAGTGGCAGAAGGAAAGGTAACCTAAAACTCTGCTAAGATCTCCGGCGTAAGAACCTGGCACTTGGGTAGTGGTTGAAAACTGGTGATCTTGGACCTAAGCTTCACCAAGGTGGTACACAGAGTTTTGTTGGTCGCTCTCTCAACCAGGCCCCACACATAATAGTCTATGAGGTTGCAGTCAGGGGAGTTGGGAGGTCAAAAAAATGGTTTGACACTCAAAACTGGATCTTCCTGCTTGTTTTCCACAAGCAGTGCTTCCCATTGGTCAATTGCTGGATCCAGTGCAAAAACAGCTCCTCCAGGCACTTGATATAGCCTTCCGAATTGAATTTAAGGTGATCGAGGAAGATAAGCGAGGGAATAACGTGGCCCTTGATACTCACTGCCCCAAACACCATGATGTGTCCCCGGATCTTGGTATTCATTACATCTTTGGGGACACGGAAATTCTTCTCGTCTGAGAACTAAATCAAGCCTGGCTTTAGGTGATGCTTCAGTTCATAAGCTTACCAGCACGTTACTTCCGCTTGCTCTTCATCGTCTGGGACAGAAGGTGGCCCTTTCTTGTCTTGTATGAGTAGTAGAGTATGTCCTCAGGCCCAAACTGCCTGATTAGAGACTTTGACACTCCCGTGTCTTTAGATATGGACCCCATTGACCTGATGGAATCGTTGTCAATGATGGCCTGAATCTCCGGGACAAATTCAAGGGTCTTTTTCGTATCAGAATTCTTTGAGTGAGGTTTCCGAGCCTCCGTACTCTCGTGATCACAGCCTGACTCATCCACCTTTTTTGGGAGGAATGAATTCAGCTATGGTATTGCTTCCTTCAGAGATGATGCAGAACTGAGTCTCATAGGAGAGAAAGAAGAGAGAACCAACGGTAGACAACACGCGTCGCGGAATTCCCAGTTGCCAACGGCGACAAATTACACACCGCATCAGGCATATATGTAGAGTCGGCGAAAAGTTTAGAGACTGAAAGAAATTTTTATTTTATTCATTCGTTTTTACGTGATAGGAATAATTATTTTAATATTTAAATAATTGCAGGTTTATTAAAAAGTCAGCATTTATAAAATGATAAGAAAAACCTGAACTCATTCGCTGAACCCAAAAACGCGCTCTGGTTCTGTTACTGTAGGAGTTGAGTTTCAGTCCTGGAGCTTTGCTATCCGATCAAAAAGGTAAAATGATGACAAATATGGGTTAAATGATTGATGTTGTGTCATTATAATCTCTTTATTAATATTTTGGGGGGGTAAAAATAAATGTTTTAATCTTTTTTATTTGCATTTTTTTTCAAAGAAAAGCGTGCAACCATTGTTGCTCTGCACCAAAGTGGCGTGGAATGCAAAGAAATAGTTGCTAAGGGAATTTACATCAAAGGACGTCATCTGTAGGGTCATTATTGACTTTATAAAAAAGACTGTTTACTTCTTATAAATAATTCTTCTGGACTGCTCCTAATAGCTTCAAATGAACGTCGAGATCACCAACTGGTATGATCCCAACTCAAGGACCGGGTTAGACCCAGTGCCAAGCTTGCTCATAGTTGTGAGCAAAGGACATCATTGTAAATATTTACTGTACGCATAAATTAACTGTATTTCTTAATACAATTTGTTTGGCTATAAATTTTTGTATATGTCATCTTCAAATTATAATACATACTAAAACAAATTACAACGTTTGATTAGTTCGATTAATCATCATCATCGTCATCACTAACTCTATAATTTAAGAAGGGGATTTTTTTGAGTATTTGAATAATAATTTCATCTTAGTTTGGTTATGACTTATGTCTTTTTTATCAAAGTTATTTCTAATAATTCTTTTATAATATCAAAAAACAAAAATGGTAAAGTTCAGAGAAATAAATTTAAGTATCGAAATTTTGTGAATTTTCTAAAACCCGAAGAATTACAAATGATGAAGTTCAGAAAATTTATTGTTATATATCTTTTTCTATAACTATATTTTAGCAACGTGATATTTTGAAAAGGGGGGGGGATTTAGTTTAGAGTTCCCTTTTAAAATTATTACAATTGGCCAAGTTCAGAAAATTTATACAAATTTAACCATGGCTGCTTTTTTTTAGATGAAATTATTAATCAAATACTCAAAAAAATCCGCTTCTTAAATTATAGAGTTAGTGATGATGATGATGATTAATAAAACTAATAAAACGTGGCATTTTGCTTTTGTATGTATTATCATTTGAAGGTGATAAATCGATTCTAACACTGTGGTTTCTTTCCTGCATTTGCATGTACGTTACTCTATTTCTTTGTATATTATTCAAAAACGAAGGATCATAAAAGAGATATAAGAACACTTTTCTCAAAATAATCAAAGGGGAACAAATCCAAGCTTAAAATCGACTTCCTCAAAACGTGCCTGCTCTAAAAAATCACGCCGAACTCCCTCTTCAACAAGAAATTTTATTGTTCTAAGCAAACCCCCTTCACCAAAATTGAAGAACCCACTCTACAGGAAAGGATACATTTAGCTAAATGGGAATGTGATCAGAATTTCCTCCTCCAACGAGAAGTTTTTTGCAGTTTAGGCTTTTACCGGCGGAACTCTGACATATTCCCCGAACGAGCCAAACCAATCTTGAAAACGTACGACTACACACCAAAAACGACCATGAGAGGAAACTAAACCATTTATTTATAAAAAGTCTGTGGTGTGGTGTGTCTAATCCGAACAAAAATATCGTGACTCTTTCTCAGTTTCAATTAACCCAAGATCAAAAGATTATTCTCGGCTTTGGCCTGTCTTTTTCATACAAATTTAGGGACAATCTCAATGTTCAACATTTAGTAGCGAATGAAAAATCTAAAAATAGAGCAGATATTAAATAGTGACTTTATCAGTGGTTATTTACTTGGTGCCTTAAATTCCTATCAAACTTTGCGGCTACCCCATTTCGTTTATCAAGTGCTTCAAAAGATTTAAACAAAACAACGATATTGTTCTTACAAAATCTGACAAAACTAATCAGATAGTCATTATGGCCAGTGATCAGTATTCTTCTAAATTGAATGATTTGCTAAGTGTTAAGAATACCTATGAAAAAAATATTTTTTAGTTCTCTAAAAAATATTCTCAAAGGACATTCTGATCTAATTAAACAATTCAGTGGTTAGCAAATACCTTATTCAAATTAATTGTTGGTATCTCTGAAGCTCACATTATTCATTCTGACGATTTTTGTTAATAAAATTAAAGAGGTTGACTTATCTAAAGAGCAATTTCAAAGCTTTGATGTTAATAGCATGTTCACTAAAGTTCCTGTTGATGAAACCCTTGATGTAAAAAAATTGTAAAGTGGGTTCGTTTGTGCGTTACAGACAATGTATTTAAAACTGAAGATTGTCTTTACAGGTAGAAATATGGCCCGAGTATGGGTAATCCCCTTTTCTAGATCCTATGTAATCTGTTCATGGAAAACTTTGAAAAACACCTCCTTCCCCCTATCTTACCTAATCCCACAAATTGGCTCCGCTATGTGAGTGATGTATATGCCACATGGCCTAGTAATGATAACGCATTTGATTCTTTCTTTGAACGACTAAACAACATTCGCCCCACCAATACATTTAAAGTAGAATGAGAACAAAAAACTCATTGCCATTTCTTGAGGTCAAAATATCCAAAGTAAATAACAAAGCATATTATTCTGTTTACCGAAAACCAACCAACTCTAATGTCTATATTCACTATTTTTCTTGCCAATACGAATCTGTTAAAAGGTCTGTAGTTTCCCTCCCTTTTCCTGAGAGCATATCGCATATGTGATCCTTGTTTCCTGCAGGATGAAATTAACACGATCTTCCAAACATTCATTGAGCTGCAGCATCACCTGTGATTCATAGAAAAATGTCATTATAAATCCAGAACCAACATTTCTCATCAGCTAATCCTAAGGAAAAGGTATTTAATGATAATTATATTACATTCCCATACTTGCCCTAATTAATTAATTTAAAAAAAACGGGCACGGGCCAACAACATCAATGTTGCCCCTTAATAAGAAAAATACATCCGAAATAGTTTGCCTAAAATTCGATCCAACAATAAAGACCAGGAGGGGGTTTATTATATTCCATGCAAAATTGCAATCAAGTATACATTAGTGAAAGCAGCATATTCTCCAAGAGAATGAAGGAACACATATGCCCCATGCGCCGTGGAAGCCTATCATCTAGCCCAGGGGTCTCCCGTCGCTCCATGCGCCACAAATGAGTTAAAATATAATTATGTGCATATAACTTGTGCATTGCAACTTGCAACTTTGCATAAAATTATTATTTTTCTAAGACATTTTGGGTAGAATATTCGATGTGTAAAATTCTAAACACTTATAGGTATTATTGGAGCTCATCGATTTGCAAGCAAATGACTTGTTGAAAGAGAAACAGGGAGAAGGAAACTTGTTGAATTTTATCTCTGCTTAACTGGTGATAAGTTTTCAAAGTTAAAGAAATTTCCCTCTAGTATGGCATCAATGTTTGGAACAACTTATGTCTGTGAGCAAACTTTAAAAAAATGAAGTATGCGAAGTCAGCACATCGAACGAGGCTGACTGATGAACATTTGAATGCAATTCTCTTGATTGGATGCAGCAATTACAAAGCAAATATTGATGATATTGTGATAATACTATCTTATTGCTAACGATGCCTTCTTTAATAACTTTTTGGTAAATAAATATGTTTGTTGTCTTTATATTTTGTATTTTGTGTATTGGTAAATAAATATGTTGGTTGTCTTTATCTTTTGTGTATTCACTATATTGTATTGAACAAAATGGTTATTACTCCCGCGCTCGTCATTCTCTTAGTTATCTGTCTCACTGTGAAAAAGGTTTGTTCGTACACTTTTCAAATGAAAACCATTCGATTGACATCGATAATGCAAACATAATTTATAATTCCCACAACTATATACATAAGCGTCTAATAGAATCAGCTCTTATAAAGGAAATTCCAAACTTTAATACCTCCGATGGGCAATTCAACAATAATCCCTTGATAAGCAGAAGACTCGATCGGCCTCTCCTCAAAAATGCCGAAGCTCCATACCGCCTCCCTCCCGCTAATTACATTCTGTCTTGTAAATTTGTGTGTCCTTAGGCTAAGCATCTCTCTGTATTCAATAGTTTGCCAGCGATTGAAGATGACAGATGTCTCGTTCGAAACCTGGTTTCGCAAATAAATCGATCATAACACTGTGGTTTCTTTCCTGCATATATATATATATATATATATATATATATATATATATATATATATATATATATATATATATATATATATATATATATATACAGTGGGGTGAGATAAGTATTCGTATAGCTTCAAAATTCAATTTTAATAGACTTCCAGCCAATCAAACTTTATGAAATTTACATAATAGATTAATAACAAAATCCCGATTCTGAAGTTCCATACTGAGGAGCTTAGCTACCGGAAGATATCCAAGCAGTTGAAAATACCTTTCAGCACCATTGGCTCTGTCATTCCGAAGTGAAAAAAGGTGGAAACCATCGAAAACCTTTAACGTTCAGGTGCTCCTCAGAAGATTCACCCCTAAACTTCTTGTGTAATACTTAGAAAAGTTAGAGCTGCCCCTATGACGACCAGGAAGGGAATTCAAGATGACCTACTAGCGGCAGGAACGTCGGTCACAAAGCGAACCATCAGTAATGAACTGAACCGGCATGATTTTAAGTCTCGCAGGCCAAGGAAGAAACATCTGTTGCTGAAGAGAGACAGCTACAAGGTTGAAGTTCGCACGTTAGCATTTGGAGAAACTCGCTGAGTTCTGGAATAATGTCTTGTGGTAAGACGAGACAAAAATATGGTAAAACGAGACAAAAATACAATTGTTTGGCTGTAACGATGACCGTCCTGTCTCGAGGAAAGACGGCAGTGCTTACGACCCTAAGAAGACCATCGCTACCGTAAAGTTTAGGGGAGGGAGCATCATGATGAGACGGGGTTTCTCATCTAAGAGCAACCACAATATCCAAATCATAGATGGAATCATGATTTCGGCAATCGACAGAAACATTTTAGAAGGATATGTGTTCGTTTATGTAGAGAAGCTTAGACTTGGAGAGGGGTGGATCTTTCAACACGATAATGATCCGAAGCATACTGCGAAACTACTCGTGAATGGTTCCGTGAAGAGAATGTAAACGTTCTAGAGTGGCCTAGACAGTCGCCATATTAGAACCCAATAGAGAACTTGTGGCGAACATTGAAGAACAAGATTCATTTGAGGGGTCACAAGAAAATAAAAAAAATGAACGCAATTTGCAAAGAAGAATGGGCCGAAATACCAAAGGAGTGTTGTAGCGCACTAGTGAAGAACTACAGGAAACGATTGATGGCGGTGAAAGCCAACAATGGCTCCGTAACTAAGTATTAATCACCAAATATCGATTTGTACGAATACTTTTTTTCACCCTTGTTTTAATTAATTTGAAATTTACTAAATATCAATTTTGTTTCATGCCTTTTTGTGAAGATAATTTTTAACTTTACCTTAATATTAATCTATTGTGCAAATTTCATGAAGTTTGATTGGTTTTGAAGCCTATTAAAATTTAATTTTGATGCTGTGCGAATACTTATTTCACCCCAATATATATATATATATATATATATATATATATATATATATATATATATGCGGTTAAAAAGGCAAAGTTGTAGCTAACTAAACTCTTCATCAAGACTTCGGAAGGAGCTCTTCTCACAGTCACGAGAGAATAACGCATAATCCAGCCTTTCTAAGGTAAACAAAAACTTGCCTATCAATCAGCTATTTTAATTGTGATATAACAAGAAAAAAAATAGGCAGGAGGGCCCAGGCAGATCTCAAAGTGACATTATAAGTTCATCATAGTGACATCTCTTGGAAACCGCCGCCGTACTGCTCTATAAATTGCACAACAAGTAAACAGCGCCGACGAAGCAAACGTCTACGCCACAACATTGTGAAGATGAGGCTAAGAGAAACTGAGCTCTTCGATCGAGTGAGAAAGAAGAAACATCTGTTGAGACATTATGATAGTGCAAAGAGCTTTGCCTGGACTAAAAAGTATCAAAACTGGGCGAACGATGACTAAAAAGGAGTATGAATAAATCCAATTTTAACATTTTTTCTTCCAAACCGAGGTAGTTCTTATTAGAAGCGATGAGCCAATAACTCATCACTGTAGTGTGTATAAGGGGAAGCATGGGAGTTATAGAGTGATAATTACGATCTATTTCGGTGGCCATTGAGGAATAGATCATTGTAAAATATCAAATAAATTAGATCAACTTGGTTATCATTCAATTTTGCAGCGACAAGCTATACCAACTGGAATCATCTTATCGGTCGAAATTTATTTTGCTGTAGGCCAATGATTCTACGCAAACGTCCAGACTGTGTCAGAGTTTTTTTTTGAAGAAGAAAGGGCAAGAATGACAGGTTAAATTCATGGAGTGGTAATCCTGGTCTCTTACAAGCTTATTGAACTCTTGTGAGATTATATGGCCAGGCGAGTGGAAGAGAAGAAACTACTAAATGACCAGATTGCATATGACTGTTTACTAAAATGTTGGAGGGAACTTTCACAAGAATATTTGGTTTCTTTGGTAAATATGATGCCAAGAATACGCTTTCAAATTATCAAAGCAAATGCGGATATTTTGATGAGTCAGATTTTTTTTGTTTTCTAAATCTGTATCTTTTGTTGTATTCTTTATATTTACATTAACATTGATCAATAATAACTCTACTATTTCATTTACTTTCCTTTTCATATACCCAGCAATATATATATATATATATATATATATATATATATATATATATATATATATATATATATATATATATGGGAGGCAATTCGTGAAAAGAAGATGGCTGTCAGAAGCTTTTGACACTAACTCCCAACTTGAAATATTGTTTGTCCTTTCGCCCTTCGCTTATTTTACCGCCCGACGCTTTTTCCCCCCATACATTTCAAACGAATTATTTTAACCCTATTTATAAATAATATCACATTTATTATAGGATATATATATATATATATATATATATATATATATATATATATATATATATATATATATATATATATATATATATATATATATAAGGTTCGTATACAAATGGAATAAAATGAAAACAAAAAGAGGTATAAATTTGATTTTTCAACATAAGCTCCCTCGAGGTCAAAGCACTTTTGCAAGCGATGGTGCCATGCCATCCATTTAAATCATTTCTATAAATTGAGGACAGAACATTAAAACAAATTAAATCAGCTCTTTTGACATCATCAACAGAATAAAACGAGTGTCCTTTTTTTTTTAAAGGTTTCGAAACAAAAAACAAAAGAAAAGTCAGATGACCTAATTTTGCTGGAGAATTAGGTCTCAAAAAAACTCCCTTTTTAAAAATAGATGAATTGACATTGCTTGAGAATATTCAATTTACAAAACGTGAATGTGAGCGCCTAAAAACTCGAGGGGGAATGTTTTCGTTGCTACTACGCGATGCCCTAAGATACTTAGAAGACAAAGCCAACAAACTTCCATTCGAGTCTATTTAAAATGTCAACGCCCAAAAGAGAAGAAATTAGAATGGTTACTTGAAAATAGCCGTTGGAAGACATTCTCTAATCTAAATAATATCATTTTTAATCTTTCATCATATAATTTTTGGCCTGGCAAAAAAAAACATTCTTTGTTATGGCCTTTCCTTTGCTTTCAAAAATTGCCAAATAATTTACAATTGTAATGATTTTAATAAAATAAAAAACAGTGAATCATCATTAATTAAAGAAATTCAGAAATTCAATCTCTAAGAAGTTAAGTTTAAATATAGCTCCAATTTCTTAAACCTACTCCTAAAAGATGATGTTAATGACCTTATGTAAATGCCCCAAGATTAATCTGGGTTGTTCGTTTGTAGCAACTGTCATCTTGGCCAGCTGCTACAAAAGTTTCTAAAATGCCCTTGGCATTTTCCCCGTTTAATTGCTTACTCATTTCGCGTACGACACTCTTGTACTCCATACGGTTTCCTTCAACCAATCACAACCCTTGTCTGACGCATTTTAAATTTACCAATCAGTGCCGAGATCCTTTTTGTCTTTGTATCACTTCATCCCCGACCTCAAAGGCACTTTTGTTATCTCCATCCGCCAGACAAGTCCCTCGTGAAGTTATAATCCGTGTTTGCATATCTTTGTGGCTATAACATAACAACATAACATAATTTCACGGATGACAAAAGCCACAAGGGCCTATCAAAGGTCATCTGCATCCGTCAAAACCCACCCACAAAAAGCACCATCGCCAGGGGAAGGCAAAATCAAAGTACCCCACAATATAATATAACAGATTACAAAAGCCACAAGGGGCCATCACAGGTCATCCAAGTCAAACGGCCTCTTTTTTAAGGCACCCAAACTCCCAAGAAAACTACTTTCAGAGGATTGCGTCCACAAACAAGGGTATCTATCACCAATCAAGGCTTGTTAAGAAATAAATCATGCAGCTATAGATATACACAAACAATATTAATATATACAAAACTTAGGAACCATTACAACCTTCCCTCCCCATAAACTCATCCAACCTACTCTTAAATAAATTTAAATTTGGACTACCTACTACCCTCTGCGGCAATTTGTTCCAGAAGTCTACCACTCTATTGGTGAAAAAAAAATTTTTTTTTTCTTAAATCCAACCTACACCCTTGCTTTTTAATTTTCAAGTGGTGACCTCTAGTCCGATTTCCATCATCTAACTCAAAAAACTTGCTAACGTCCAATTTATCTATCCCAGAAATTTTTTTAAAGAGCTCAATCATATCCCCTCTCACACACCACCTTTCGAACGAGAACATATTTAATACCCTCAGTCTATCTATATATTCAAGGTGCCTCAGGGAAGGAATAATCTTTGTTGCCCTCCGTTGCACTGACTTGAGAAGGTTAATATCATGTCTAAAATGTGGGGACCATGCCTGTATACAGTACTCTAGATGTGGCCTAACATAAGAGTTATAGAGTTTAAGAATAACCTCCTTACTTTTGTAACTAACATTTCTCTTAATGAAACCCAGCACTCTATTTGCCCTATTTCTTGCTTCAATACACTGCTTAGAAAACCTTAATGACTTATCTATTACTACTCCTAGATCTTTCTTATCCTCTACTGAGCTCAGCCAATGCCCATCCATTTCATAGTTAAATTCTCTATTATCTTTTCCCATGTCAATAACTTTGCACTTATCAAGGTTGAAAGTCATTTGCCACTTATGTGCCCAGGATAACAATTTATTTAAATCCCCCTGCACTTTAAAATTATCATCAATATATTTAACTACAGCTGCTAATTTGGTATTATCCACCAAAATTGACACTTTATTATTAACTGCCTCCCTAAGATCGTTTATATAGATGACAAATAATAATGAACCGAGAAGTGATCCCTGAGGAACCCCACTGATAACATCCCTCCACTCTGACTTTACATCATTTAGCACTACCCTTTGCTTGCTGTCTTTCAGCCACTCAGCTATCCAATTTGAAACACCCCCACATATCCCAATCATTTTTAATTTATGAACTAGTCTCTTATGTGGTACCTTATTAAATGCTTTACTAAAATCTAAGTAAATTATATCTACATTCTCTCCCTTATCTACTTGATCTGTTACAAACTCCAGAAAGTCTAGTAAATTAGTCAAACATGATCTACCTGATCTAAACCCATGCTGAGCATCGCTGATTAACCCCCTCCCTCTCTAGATGTTGGCAAATCCCTTTTTTAACTATTTTCTCAAGAATTTTACAGACTACAGGAGTTAGGCTAACCGGTCTAAAGTTATTTGGATCCTCTTTACTACCCTTCTTAAAAATGGGGACTACATTCTACCCATTCTTTAAGTATCCTAGAATGAATATTATCAGAGCCGGAGGCCTTTGTAGTATCTAACTCACCTATTAGTCCTTTTATCGTCCTCCAATCCACACTAATGGTAGCAAACACCTCTTTTCCTGACCCATGAGTACTATACATAAGACTATTTAGTTTCTCCTTTGTAAATACTGATGCAAAATGACCATTTAGGACCTCAACTATTTCCTCATCAGTTTCTCTCACAACCCCTTCATATTTGAAAGGCCCTATTTTAACTCTGCCAGACTTATTATTAATTTTATAGTAACTAAAGAACTTTCTAGGATCTTTGTTGCTATCCTGAGCTAATTTAATTTCTGACACTCTTTTGTTCTTCTTTATAATCTTATTTAACTCATTCCTAGCCATTCTATAATCACTTAAATTTTGAATATTATTTTCTACCTGTAATTTTTTATATGCCCTTTTCTTCTCTGAAATTTTTCTAGCTATCTTCTGATTCCACCATATTCATACCTTTTGTTTTGCCATTTGTGTCCATACCACTCATATTCATACCCCGCGTGTCTATATTCAATCAATAGAAATTAATACACTCAACTCATCTAAATATTTTTCATTTGTATTCAATTTCAATTGCTATTCTCGACCTGTGTATTTCTAATCTTCTCCTCTGCTGTTAATTATATCTGTTAATCTTTTTCTGCGCAAGCAATCGCAGCCATACAAAATATATATATATTTGTATAAATTATTCAATTGTTAAGTTTCAACAATACAGTTTATTAACTTGCAAGTTTATTTCATTCTAAGTCATATTTCCCGGGTATGCCTCAGTTGACGCTTTTATTCAGGACGCCCGTCGTTTTCTTTTGGAGAATTGTCCCTCTTGTAACGAACCTCGGTTTCGTTGGACTCAATTCCTTCAAATCCTTTCTATCGCTTAGATTTAAAGCATATAAATATTTCACTTATCTAGGCATTCTCATTAACCCCCTATTGCTTTATTGTTGTAATCATTAACCAAACACCGCTCTATGTTGTTCGATATTCGTATGATTTGAGTTTTTTTTAGTTTTTGCCAGTTTTCTGCTGAAGTTGATATTAAAACTATATAATGTGAATAAAAAGAACAGTAGAGGGATCACTGTGGTAGACCACAGAGATTGTTTACTTTTTTTGCTTTTGTTTTTCTTTGGATTGGTTTTGGTAATTTTAAAGTAGCCTAGCACTAGGCTGAAACTTTAAATTACGGCGACTTAAAGGCGTGCGCCGTAGAGTGTCATCTATGTCTTCTGAGGATTCGTAGCTATGAGCCACGTATCCTCTTATTTTGTCTGAATATTCAGTATCATTTGTGCATGGCGCGCGATTCTGTTTTGGCCCTGGCCGCAGACGAAGATGGTCTCGTCGCCGGTGTAGGATCGTGACTGTAAAGAGGCGTGATATCGCTTGAGAGTATTTGATGTGAAACTTACGGTCGGTAAGGCAGTGAGAGAGAAACCTTCTGGTGCAGAGAGGGAACTCCATGTTGGATAGTTGCCAACAGAGTCCCTTACGTCACATATTATTGAAGGCTTTGTCACGTCTTGCTGATAGTGTTTTTGTCGCCACTCTCGTGTTTTTAGTATATGTATATAATGTTATCAACGATGATCACAACCGCTTGACTAGACCGGCCTCTTCTGAAATCATATTGGCAGGGGGAAAACGAGCTAGTCCACTCCAGGAAATTACGGAGACGGGCGTTGATCATTCGTTCAAGTATCTTGCCTCGGTGCTTAACAACCTGCTTCATCACAACCCACGCCTTCCTCACATATCATTTATTCCCCATTTCTCTATTTCTCAATTTTACGCCGTGCCCAAGGTGAAGCCGCCATGCTGATGGGCTGCCAGGTCAATAGACGGGAGGAGTGGCCTCAAATGATGGCAGCTAGTTCTACCGGCCCCATGTTCACCACTCGAAAAGTGGGCTACCGCGTGCGGTGATAAGCGTTTACGTCCCGTGGCAATTATAGGGTCACCATGCCCAATGATGATTTAAATAAAAAACTAATACTCCCCCTCTACCTTTCCCCCGACCATCACCGCAGCCGCATTCGGCAGTTCCACTGAAAGAATGGAGGTCCCAACCCTGTGTTTTGGCAGGGGACCCTCTAAATTTCTTCTACCGGAGAGAAGGCTTACTGCTCTCCCAGGTCTATGGGTGTAGGGGAATCCTCCCACCACCTTCTCTGGAGGTGCCCTTGGGTGCCTCCCTCTTTCCAGCGGCAGTCCCTCTTTTTCTTTCACAAGGGACTGCCAAGAAAGCACGCAGGCGGCTGAAAATTGACCACTCCTGGTTGGAGTGCATCGATAGGGCCAACACCCTCAGGGGCCAAGAAATGGCAGGGCCCGTAGGTTCTTGCCCCCAAACACCCTGCACTCGTGTGGTAAGAGCCTACAGATGCCGGTTCGCCGGCATCAGGTGAAAAGGAACCTTAAATGGAATCTGTGATATCTCGGGGGGGGGGGGCACAATGAGATGGACACGGTCCCTAAGGTGACCTCACCTCACACGGCGGTAGGATCTTCCATAGGGTCGAACCCGGAGTCGGTGACAAGCATAGAACCTGTGTCCGCCTCTATGCAAGCTTCTCCTCAGACGGCTCGGGTCTCCTAGGCCTCACAAGGAGATGAGGTATCTCCTTCCCAAACTGGTGCTCCTATAACAGGAAAGACCTTCTCTATTTCAGAGAAGGATCTTCCCCAGGCCGACTCATCTGGCCTGAGGACTCCTGCCGGTGGAGGAAAGAAGAGAGTTCATTCCCCGCCCTTTTCTCCTAAAAAGAAAAGGAACAAAAAAAGACGAAAATGACTCGGGGCTCCTTTTCCTCCGCGGAAACCGCGGGAAGGACAGGTCTGCTGCCATTTCGGTAAGCGATCAAGCAAAGATCGGCACGTCCAACCTCGTTGCCTCCCCAGGTGGGGAATCCCAGACGAAGACCAGAACTGCGCAGAGAGAAGCCTCGATTACGTTGGGACCCTTCATTCGGAGGCTACCTAGCGTTTTAGAGCCTGATGGCTTCTAACGCCTCCTTGTTATTCGCTCCAATGATGTCAGCACATTGGCCAAGGGCAACATGATCCATCAGAGGAGAGCTTTAACTATTGTGATTGGTAGGGAGCCATTAGGCAAATGCGTCGAATCCCTCTGGGGCGGCCATCATTAGTGCCCTTTGGACCCTAGATGGCATCCGTGTGAGTGTGACGCCGCACTCTACCATCAACTTCGTGAAATGAGTAGTTTATGGAAGGGAACTCGTGGACTACTCCATAGATGACATCACCTTAGAGCTGGCTGGCCATGGGGCGGTCAAGGTCGAATGTCTGATGAGAAAACAAGGAAGGACCTCGAGACTCATTTCTACACTCTTCGTCACGTTCGACTGTGATAAGCTTCCTGAGTCGGTGCGTGCCGGTTGGTATCACTACCACGTGAAGGCATTCGTGACACTGCCACGGAGATGATAATACTGTCACCGCTTTGGCCATACTAATCACTCCTGTCACAAGTAAAGTCGGGGTTACCCGAAGTCTGTGTAAATTATTCTAAGGCCGCACACATTAAGTCCAAATCATGTTTGTCAAAGTGAATCAATTGCGGAGAGCCGTAACCTACTTATTCGAAGCAATGTGGTACGTACCTCCTTGAGAAGGAAATCTTAGCTGTTCAGGCGAAGGATTGTCTCTCACTTTGCGAGGCTAACGACTTGGTCATGGCACGCCCAGCGCTGCCTGGGACGTCTAATGCCTCATTGTTAAGAATGACACCCTCTGCTCCTGGCCCCTCCAGGTTTATGAGCACGGTCGTTTTTGAGTCCATTCGGAAACCCTCTGTGGGTTCTACCCACCCCAGGCGCTTCCTGGTAAAGCTGGCGGCACAAAGGGTTCACACCCAGCCCCGGCTAAAACCAGGGCTTCCCTTCCTTAGCCCAGCATGACCGTTTACCGTAAGGCGAAACGGCCGCGCGCCTCCACCAAGTCGTTAGACTCACAGGAGGCAACACCCCTGGGTTCTGGTATATTTCGAAGCCGTTTTCCACCCAATCTCTCTAACTTCCTAGGTGTGCAAGTTGATGGAGAAATTGGTAAATGTTAGATTAAAATTCTTTCTGGATAGCGGAGGAAATCTGTCTTCTGCACAGTGTGGCTTCCGCAAGTTCCACTCCATGTCGGATGCTCTGCTTCGACTGGAAAATGCCGTCTGAGAGGCTTTCCTTCGTAGACAGCACTACGCCACGGTGTTTTTCGATCTTGAGAAGGCCTATGATACCACATGACGATACGGTAGCATTGAGACTTTCCACAAGCTGGGGGCGAGGGGACACCTCCCCAATCTTTATATCTAAATTTTTGTGAGATCGTCGATTCTGGGTACGGGTTGAGTAAGCCATCTCCGGCCCAATGAAGCAGGAAGAGGGTGTCCTACAGGGAAATGTCCTCACTGTCACGATCTTACCCCCGAACATTAATGGCCGTTGCCGGAAGATGTTCTCGCTATGCTCTACGTGGACAACCTTTCGATCTATTTCTGCGCGGCCCAGATGCCAACTCTGGAGGGTCGACTCCAAAAGGCATTGAACCGTGCCTCTCGCTCTGCCGAAGCGCACAGTCTTCGGTTTACCTTGGCCAAGACTAAGGTGGTGTACTTCTGCAGCCATCCGCTGCTTCACCCTGACACAGATTTGTTTATAAACGAGGTTCTCCTGGAAGTGGTAGACTCGCACCGTTTCCTTGGTCTTGTATTTGGCCGACACCTCACATGGGAGTCTCATATTCGCAGCCCTATGGTCTCTTGTACCCGCGACATGGACATTCTTCTTTCTGTGACGTTCAGCGCCTCAGTTCTGATAGGGTTACTGCCTTACTTTTTTATTGATCCTTTTTTCGTTCATTGCACGACCACATATGCGTGTTTTATGCATCTGCAGCTGAGCGTGTAATTCGGAAGGTGGACTTGATCCATCACACCGGCCTTCGCCTCGCGACCGGTGCCTTCTGGATTTCCCCCATTAAGAGCCTGCCTGTCGATGCTACGGAGATGCCTTACTCGCTCTGCGCCATGCACAGTGCATAATCCACCTGCACGCACGAGCCCGGCGCCTCCCTTAGTCGCCAACAGCTTTCACTGCATTCGCAGCTGATCTCGACGGTGCCTTTGCCGCCGAGAGACGCCAGTCATACCCTAAGCCCTTTGGATTTAGAGCTAGGAAACTCCTTTGAGAGCTAGGTATAGCTCTCGGGCCGGTGGCGCCCCTGGTTCTGCACCGGACACCACACTGTAGGGTACCACCTTTGACTATTTATCGCCAATCCTCTGCTCCCAAAGCTTCTACAGCGCCGGGAGTATTTCATTTGGCATTTTGGGAGCACACTTCGTGTCACGCTGGAACCATGCGACTGTATACAGATGGCTCCAAATCCTAAGAGGGTATCGGTTTCCACGCCGTATCCCCTCTGTTTGAAGCCAGCGGGGCTCTGCCAAGCGCTGCGTCTGTCTTCACGCCCGAGATCGTTGCAATACACCGCTCAATACGGGAGATTACGTGACGTGCCCGGTTCTGAGACTGAATTGTGATTCATAGTGGACTCACAAAGTACCCTGAGTGCTCTTGGGGCATTGGAATCTCCGCATCCCCTGGTTCGCGATATCCGTGACGCCACGGTTTTGGCGAGCTAGGCGGATGTCGAGATTATCTTCTGCTGGGTTCCTGGACATGTAGGATTTACTGGGAATGAGCGCGCCGTCATCGCCAAAGAGTCCGCGATGCCTGGGCGATCAGACCAGCGTTTCGCTCTACCTCACACCGACTACATGGTAGGAATATAGGCAGCTCTTCCTGCTGCGTGGCAGAGAAAATGGGAGACGGTCGAGAGGAACTTAAAGTTGCGTGCCATTGCGCCACGACTGTTCCCATAAACCTAGCCTCTAATGCTGCAAACGGCTTTAGGTTGCTTTCTGCCCTCTTCGAAGTCAACACACTCGCAGGACACACCGCTTTTTGATAGAGCACTCGCCTGTGTCATACTGCGAAGACTGCCTTGTCCCATGGACTGTTCGCAACATTCTTGTTGAATGTCTCAGTCTGGGTGATTTCAGCGCACGTTACCTGTCCCGTTGCCGGGGCGAGTGGGGTCCCTTGTACTCGGGACGGGTTCGTTCACACTGACTTGTTGACTTAGTACTTTTCTGAGGAGGCTGGCCTCCTCCACTTTATTTGAACTTTTTTGTATTTCTTTTTGTAGGTCGCATGTTCCTGCGCCGGGGTGAGGCGGGCCTAACCCTGACGCCGGAGCACGCTTCTTTCTTGCATTTTTACTTTTTCTCGTTGTTGTTATTTTTTAGCATTTGTCCATTTGTCATTTACATATTGGTATTTGTTTTTTAATATAGCTTAGTAGTAGGCTGTGTTATGTACGGCAATATATGACCAAGTAGTCAGTCGCCAGATGGCCTACCACAAGGAAAAAAATGGTGTTGTTTTAATATAATGCTTTGTTTCCTCGAAGTTATTGGGAGTGACTAGTGTGGAAGAGTTGTCGAGCAGGTATATTTGTGTCAGGGGGAGGGGTAAGCTCATTTGCGTAGAGCCGACACCATTCCCGGACTTCCTGGAAGTGCTCTTTTACGTGTGGTTTGGGTGCGTTGTGTGTGTGTGAACTCTCTCAGTGGGACCTAAAGGTGTCGAAGATGTCGTTAGTATCGATGAGTGTGCGTTTGTTGTGTTGGGGTAATTAGTTTCGTGGGCTAGTGCCTAACATCCACTTCACGCACTGCCAGAAGAAAGAAGGGTCAGTGCAGCGAGCATCACCCACGATGCGAGACGAGTAGTACCACTGGTGGCTCCGATCTAGTTGTACACATTTATGATACGAGTACGTAGTAATGTAATGTTGTGTTGTCGTAAGCCTCTGTTGTAGCGGTTGTATAGTTTAATTAGTCTTTGTATGTGTATAAAGAGTGTTAAATGTTGAATATATGCTTGTCTATATTGCGTGCAGTGTTTATGGTGTCCAAGAGTGTCCTCGAGTGGTTGTCTATTTGTGAAGAGTTGGTGTACTGGAGATTGAGGTTGTGTGGTGTGTTCGTTGTTATGCGTCTCTTGAACACCTTCTAGTTCGTGTTAGAGTAGTAGTAGTCTAGAGAGGGCGGGGAGCATTTAAATGAGTGAAGAGGATAGTAGGAGGCATGTAGGGATGTGGTCAGATTGTAAATCTTGAGTTGGGGCTATGTGGGTTTAAAAGGTGAGACGGGGTCATTGCGGAAGATTATGTCAGAGGACCTAGTCCCTCCGTGATACCCGAAGAATATGGGGAAGGTATGGTCGATTTGCTCGCAGCGGAATCGCTCAAGTTACCGGCCAGATACCTACCAACATCATTATTGGTGTTCGAAAGTAGTGTAGGATGGTGTGCATTTAAGTACCGCACAAAGAAGAGTGAAATGTTGTGGTTTGATAGACTACGGAGTGGGACGTCTTTGTGTAGTTGTTGTCATGAAGGGGCTGTAATTGATAGAAACTAGAATATTGCCAGCAATAGTGTGTACCTTACAGGCTAGAAAGGAATCGTCTTGCGTGTTTCTGAGAGTCTGATGTTTCGAGAAATTAACTAGGATCACTGATTAAAGTTGCAGAGCCTGCGAAGTAAGGTAGGTGTGGTAATCTGGAATGCGAAGTCTGTTGTTGGATAGTGAAATTCAAGAGTAAGACGTCAGGTTTCTGTGTTGACTACCAAGTTGAAGACGGTATGGCAAATACCGTACCAACTGCGTACGTTCGTTGTACCACAGTAAGCCGACCGATGGTCGGGAGCGAAATGCACGTGAGAGTGTGTTAGCAGTAGCCGCTTTCGTCTCCTTTATCTCCTGGTATTGCACCAGGAGAGTGAGGCGGGCGCGGCTACCTTACAACGTGTCTGTGCCGGTGGTAGAGGGAGGGGGAATGGGGGCATGGAAGAGTTTGAGGGTGTAAGTTTTTGTAAGGGAGGGGGAAGTGAGGTTGGATGAAGTGTAGGCGTGTGAGGATGTTGTATATTAGGGCCTTCGTTCAACCTTTAATACCTTAAAGTTCCAGCCAGATAGTGGTTTTTAAGATCACTATTCAAGATCACTTTTTACCATCCGTTGTATATGAATAGAAAAAAAATGCAGTTTTGTAGTATAAACCAAAACAAATTATTTTGTTAATCACTCCTGAAAAGTATTAATCCTAATACTCTCTTGAGGGCTGAAGCAATACAAGCATCGTAGTTAAACATGTATTGTGTACTAAAATAGATTTAGATGATGAAAATGATCTATTTATTTAACAGTTCAAGTAAAAGGGGTTAAGACTATAAGATGTATATGCCTTACTCTCATTCTAATGAACGTAAATATGTTTTTTTTAAACAGTGACAATAATAAATACGTAGGTGGAATTGTCTTTCTGAATCAGTGTTCAATTCTCAAAACTTCAAAACTTTTAAGAATAATTTTCACAATTACTCCATAAAAGTCAGACTTTAGTTAAAATGAAAACAAGTACTATTTAAATTAAATTCATATATGTATAATATTTATAAAATTACATTAGGCAGCTTCAGGAGCGCCGAGAGGGGGGGTACGGTCGGTACATCGTACCGGGGCCCTTGTTTCCGTATGTATACGGAACACAGATCAAATGTTATAGTGATAAACCTTATTCCTATACTTATTGTAGGGAGGAACTTCTAGTGGAAATAGTATTTTCTAGCGTACCTCAGAACGAGGTAAACTAGAAAATATTATTTCCTCTAAAACTCGCCTTTGATTTCGGAATGTTGATAATAACATTTCGTCGTTATGTGAAAGAAGAAGAGGTCGAAGAAGGAGAGTGATTGACGCTGCGAAAATTGGCATTGCGGTAAGTGTGTGGTGTTGGAAGCACATTGGAATCTAATATGACTCAAACTCACCTAAAAGACGAACATTTTGAAGTCTTATGAAATTCTATGATTGGTTCACAATAAACCGAAGTAAAATTCCATAAAATTGGAAATCAATGTGTTGTGAAGGGATCAATGAAATATTAAATTTTATTTCATTATTAAGTCAAAATAAAATTGTAGTATTATCTCTCTTTCTTAACGAAATAAAAGTTGTATTATTCTCTTTTTCTTAACGGTAAAAAATTTCAATATTATCTCTTTCTCAAGGGTAAATAAATGGACCAGTGGGCTATTGTCTGGTCAGCAATGCTCGCAGGCCATTATAGGGCGCAGGTGTTTTCGGCCTTTCAGAAACTGTTGCTTCCTTTACCGGGTAGCGAGATATAGAGAGCTGGTATACTTTGTTAAGGAGTTCCAAGCAGTCAAATTATAGATAATAAAGGTGTTGAGGTGTCACCAATTCACATACTCCAAATGTATTATTCTTTGATAATTCCCCGTTGGGAAAAGTAAAAAAGAATCACGTTTTTGAAGTCACTTTCCCTTTCATGTATCTCCTTTATCGAGTGACAAATTTCCTCTGAATTTGCGTTGTTTCTTCTATGGTGTCTGAGCAGCAATAAGCAAAAATCTTAAGATTCTTAAGGTGTTGAAGGTAGGATTTAGTAGTAGTTATATCAGTATAGTGTTGAAATTAAAAGTAGACATGTGTATGTGTTAGTGTTAAGGTGTGTATATATTCTCCAGCTGACTGGATGGTCCATTCCTTTCTTTCCCTCTCATTTCCTTACACCTTCCGACAGTTTTCCTCTCGCCTAAATAGTCGATATTAAGATTGGTATTCACTCTCATTGTCTTATTTCCATTTTTTGTATAAATATAGTTTCAATCTCTTATCATTCTCTGGTTTACACGAACCTTGGGACTGGGTTCGTTCTTATCAATTTCCTGCTACTGGGGAATGGAAGGTTCATTTCGATTCCCTCCCTTAGTCTCAGTCTGTCCTTCCAACCATTACTCAGCTCTTCCTCGTTCTTTTTACAGATTTTCACCACCCTCTCATGTAAGACTATATTGACCGCTTTCATTCTAACTTCCCCATGTAATTCTTCTTGCCTCCTCATGTCCATCCACCTTGTGCCTGTAATCCATCGGTACCCTGGTTTTGTACGTACCCTCTTAAGTTTAATCATGGCACTCGTCGTAGAACTATGCAGCGGAACAGTTGGGTAGAGCAAGGTGGCCCTGACTATTGCCATGTATAGTTTCCTTTTGTGACTTGGCGACAATTGTAAATACCTCCCTAGTTGCGCTAACTTCACCTTTGCTACTCTTATCCTATCCGGTACATATGCACTCTACCCGCATTTAGTTATTTTCAGACTCAATGCTTTAACTTCGTCCTTATATTCATATCTCCGGCCCTCAACTCTAAAATACTCTCTACCTTTCTCCTGCTGATAGGTATCACTGAGAATTTATCAATATTACTTTTTGGCGAAAAAAGAGAGATTGAGTAAGATTTTGTTTAAGGAGTCGTGTGGAACGAGAGTTATGGGGAAGAGCAATGCCCTACACCCGTCGGTAAAACTTCCGGCGAGATTAGCCGAGAATTTATTTGGTTCAGTTGGACCATCAAAACTCCGCCGCCGAGCTATAAGCGCCAAGGCAGTGACGCAGGGCTTAATTGCTTCCGTTAGCAAATATAGGAGTTCCGGCGAACGCCTATATATTCCCCGTCACAAAATTAATCGTGGAAGTATTCCGTCAGAATCCGCCCAGGGAAAAAGTCCCGGAGACGTATCACCCTTCCTTGGAGAAGACCCCAGGTCGTGGTGCTGAGCTGTCTCTACGTTGCTCCTTAGTGAGCCAAGCCCGGAAAATACAGAAGATATTCGGAGGCCTCTTTTAAGACGTCTGTGGAATCATCCACTGGTGGCACATATCCTCGAACGATAGAACACGGTGTCATACCGGCCCGCAGCTAGGACCTTATTTGAAACAACAGCGTCAGGATCAAGGGCCTCACCCAGAAGTAGCGCACAGTCTCAGCCCCAAAGGAGTTTTTTCCCTCCAGCGTCTACAGGAGAATCTTCCCCTTTTGAGTATCTACTTGAAGAATCTTTCCCCAGCGTCTACTGGCGGTACCCCCCCAAATAGTAAGATATTTACACCTTTCCTTTCCAGGGCGAGGCGGTGCGAGGCCCTCCGACAAAGACTTGTCAAGTAGTCTCCTCCAGCGTCATCTCGAATAACTAATGTGAATTATTGTGCCCTTAAGGCTTGGATTCCATTCGTAGTTTCTTCCCATTACTATCGGGTTAGTACTCAGAGTATTGAGCCCTTGCGGCATGAGTAATTATTGATAATTTTCTCATTCCTGAATTACTAAATAACTAGAGAGTGTAATTATATGTTTTGTTGTGTAATTAAAAATTATTTTTGCAATTCTCGTTTAATTCCTCCAACCACCAAAGCCTAATTAAATAAGACTGATCCCGGACAACCATATTTAAAATATTCGAATAACAAAAACCCCGCGCAATCAACGAAATTCAATTCCAATTATTATCTTGGGCTGTCGTAGTCCTTCCCCGAACAAACGAAGGAATCGAGAATTAGGCAATAACTGCCTTCCATTTATCTTCCATTTCTTCTCGTATCTATTTAAGTTCAGGATCTCTTTGGCTGTGGTCTTGGCCGCCTTCCTTGCTGTTCTAGTAGGGGTCGCAATAATCTGCGTGGCATCATCCGCGAACTGTACATAAGCTGTTTCCTGGCTAAGGGGAAATGGAAGATCATTGGTATAAATGGCGAGAGGACTTGGGAGAGGCAGCTTCCCTGTGGAAGCCCCTCCTTTGTATTAAAGGCAGAGGCCTTCATAGCTTCCGAACACCATATATGCCCTTCTGTCGCTAATGAAGCTTTACCAATTTGTATTTTACATCATTCTTCCACACTTTGTCAAACGCGTACTGCACGTCGCGTGCCACTAGATCAACCATCTTACTCTCATTCTTAGCTTTGGCCAGCTTCTCTGTAATCAGCGCTAGGGCCATCTCCGTACCTTTCTTCCTTCTGAACCCGTACTGTTGGGGGTTGTATTTACGGTTGGTCTCTAGGTGATAAGTTAACCTGCTTGCACAAAATTTTTCCAATACCTTGGCTGTAAAATTTAACAGTGAGATCGGTCTGTATGCGTTGACTGCCGTTGTTAAATTCCCGTGTTTTTACACAAAGAACATTTAGGCCACTTTTAGTCTGTCCAGGAAGTAACCGATATTCCAGCATGCATTGGAGATTGCTAATATCCCCTTCAGAATGTTCTCTGGGAGCTGACTTATGCTCACTTTCGTTAACCGTGATGGCCCTGGTACCTTTTGTTTGAAGGCCTGGACTACCAATCTTAATTCCTCCCTCTTTATCTTACCATCGTCTCTGATGTCATCCTCCTCCCCATTATTATGAGGGATCCTGTCGAGCGGATAGGTCTTGCCCAAATGAAACTTCAGTTCTTCCATAATCCTTGTTTCATGACCTGCTTCAAATTTTTTATTCTCTTCACCCGTGATGCTGAATACCTCACTCCAGTGATTCCTGAACATCTCCTCTATTTCTTCTAGTTTCTTTATATATCCATTGCCTCTCTTAATCCTTAGCTTTTTTGGTGGTGGAGTACACTGCAATCTTATGACAGATTGCCAGAATTGTCTCGGGTTTGTTTCATTTTCTAATCTATCTATCAAGCACTCCCATACCCTTTCTTTCTCTATTCTCATGAGATTGCTTACTTCTCTTTGGAGTTCACGTCTCCTCCTGTATAGTTCAATGGTTGGTCCTAAGTCTCTCGTCAGCTGGTCGATTGCTTCCAGTTCTTGCATCTTTGCGCTTAATTTAGATGTCCACCTTAGAGCCGGAAGTGTTCTCATCGCCACCTTTAGTATGCTGACATTCTCTGCTGACTTTATTTTAGACTAACTTTTCTATTTTCCAGTCAATATCCTCCTACATCTTTACCTTCCATCACTGGTGGCCGGTAGTCTTCTAGCACCTCTCTGAATTTGACCCAATCCGCCTTAGCATATTGCTTCCTGACCGGGGATGGAACTTGAATTGGGCTTAGTGCCATCGATACTATGATTGAATTAAGATCCGTAGGGAACACAGGACCCGGTTTGACAAAGATGTTTCAGTGAAAATTCCTGCTGGTTAATACTATATCCAGCTTTGTAGCTGTTCTATCTGTGCCTTAAGTAGGAAACTCCGGCCCTGATCATACTACTATGCCCGTTGTCGTGGTATGACATTACATTATATCAATACCATATTGTATCTATGGGGGGGAGGGACCAATAACTTAAAGGCGGGCCGACAAGGGACGGAACGCCACGAGTTTCAACGCGCGGAACAGCGAGAAAAGAGTGCAACGAGGTCAGGAGAAATTTGGGCAATGGCAAAGCTCAAGGTTATTTAAAGAGGCATGTACAAAAATATAATTTTATTTACATAAAATAAGAGAATTAATGGGCAAAACTAAATTGGTAAACGAGGGGGTAATTGCAGAGTTATGCATCAGACTCTGAAGTTAGAAATTTATGCGTTACAGAAGGAGACTATTCAAATGGGGAGGATTAACTCAAATGGGTTGCTGAAGGGGGAGAGGGGTTGACTTACGGAGGATTCCGGGTGAGACGTCAGGGTAAGGTTTCACGGATGTCTTCTGGAGGCAATAAACGTGAGGGCGAGGGCGCTCGGAGCTTCTGAGAGGGAAGTTGACGTGATGACGGTTCCTCCAAAGGGAGGGGGGGAGGGTAACGTCCGGTCCAGGGGAGAGTATTTCGGCCACCCAAAAACGAGAAGGGCTTTGGCAGGAGTTGATGAGTGGAGTCGGAAAAATCGTTCGGTGGCGATCGTCAAATGGAATTACCACACTGGCTGAGTTAATTCCAAGACACAAAAGTTCAGCCGTCACTTTGCTTCGTTGTTAGCACCTGACTTGGAACTAGGCAAAACTTCTTGGGTCCGGGCGAGACTCCTCAACTCTGTGTCTCCCACATGGAAGACGAGCTCTCTCTCTCTCTCTCTCTCTCTCTCTCTCTCTCTCTCTATATATATATATATATATATATATATATATATATATATATATATATATATATATATATCCGAGGCTCCCCCCGTAGGGGTGGGGGAAACAGCGCTACTCTTGAATGGCCTCGAATCTTCACGTCGAGGCGATTCTAACCCGCGAAAAGATGGTCCAAGGTGGACGCAGTTCGAGTCTACCGCTTGTGGATGAGGGGGAAGGGGCTTACCAATTGAAGCCTAACCAAATTCTAGAACCTTCTCGAGCGCATGGACGTCACTTCCGTGCTGGAAAAGAAATTCCACGTGGAATTCCCCCACACATCTCCCATCCGAAAGATGATGCTTTACAGAGCAGTTGCGTAGGATAGGATCATCCCACCCGTCGAACTAGAATTATCAAGGGTCTAGGGAAATTCTGACCTGCTACGACAGGTGTACCCACACACAAATAAAACGTGAATCTGAGTTCAGCGGGGAATTTACGGACATAAGCCTTAAACGGGTCAATTCTAGAGACAATTTACCTAGCACAATTTTAAACAAAAAAAATCACAGGAGAACATTAGCGACATTTCAGTGGAACCAAAAAAAGATGCAATTAAATGAATGCATGGATATGGGACTAATGACTAAATAACTTATTGGAACCCCCCAAAAATTTATAATTAAGAACATTAATGAAATAATATATACAATTCACGTGGAAGAACTTCGCTCCTGCCAGAGTACGGATGATGTAATCCACGGCTCCTCTAGCCTCGAGGACGGGGTAGGGTCCCTTCCACTGGCTAAGGAGTTTGTTGCTTTCCGTGGGAAGTAGTACCAGCACTTGCGCGCCAGGCTTGAATTTTCGTTTTCGTGAATTAAGGTCAAAGTAGGTTTTATACCTCTCAATAAGTCCTTCTTCACGAGATACGGCACTCGTTTGTTACATCGGGTGGACTCACGCTCGAAGGTTTTAGTGTTCTCCCAAAGGAGGAGGAGAGTTGCGCACTCCTTCTGGGCGCGGGCAAACTTGTCTTTCCGGAGAACTTGGAACTCCAGGTCGATAGGGGTTTCCAGGGTAACGGTTTCATGAGATTCCAGGGCTGCCTGTGTATGGGTAATCACGGGCTGGGCCACGGGATGGTCGTGGATTACGGGGTTCTGACCGATCAAAACGGAGCAGAACTGGATTGGGGCCGATACCACTTCGGCCCATCCGAACATATAGTCACATTCGATGTGACAACGAATTACTGGGAAACGACTGGCCCGGCCAAGGTAGTCGTGGAACACCACAAATTTATTGTGGTCGGGGCCCACAGGGGAGAGTAGGTCCTCAGACACTACGATGCAGGTGCACCCGGTGTCACAGACAAGGGTGGATACTCGGTGACCATTCACAGTTCCGTTCTCGAAGTTCAATCCGCCAGGGTTGTTCTCATTAAAGAGAAAGTTTACTGATGACCGGGTCTTTGGTGGGCGAGGGAGGACCGAGGGTCTCCAGATGCGACGGAAGAGGATCGGGGGAGGCCCAGATTTGGTGCACTTGGTGGGACTGAGAGTTTGCGAATCAGGAGTTTTGAGGACAGTTCGTGCAGTAATGGCCGGGAACTCCGCAGGTGTACCAGATGATCTGGTTCTTTTGGTACGGCACAACCGGGGGAGAAGAAACTAGGGGCTTAACGTTTCGGTGTTCAAATGGATGGAAGTTTCTTGGCTTCGAGGGACTAGGAACTTTGGTAAATCTTGGAACAAATTTAGGAGGGGTCTTAGGGCCATAAAATTTAGTTTTGGGGGGCAATTGGGGAGCCTTTTTAACACCCTTAGGGTATAAATTGTGACTACGCGCGTAGACATCAGCCTCTTCCAAGCATTATTGAAAGTGGCACAGCGCTTATCCTTAATGAAGGCGCGAATTTCGGGAGCCACAGCCGCTAAAAGCTGATCTCTAAGGAAGAAGTCCAGAAGGGACTCGTAGACCTGGGGAATCTTGCACGCATCCAGCCAACACTGAAAGTGTCTTTGGAGGATGTACCCGTGTTGCCGAAATGTTTGACTGAGGCGGATCCTTTCCTGGCGGAATCAGGAGCAGTAGAATTCGCAATTTATATGAACGGCGGCTAACAAATTCGGACTTTAACGTGGAATAGTCCAAAGTTGCTTCCGGGGGAAGGGAAATGAAGATATCCCTTAACTGGGCATTTAGGAGGGGAAGTGAGCGAGCGACGCCATCATTTTCGAGATCCCATCTATTGATCTGAAAGATTCTCTCAAAATGGGTCAAAAATGACCCACAGTCCTCTCCATCATTAAAAACAGGAAGGTTGACTGAAGGAGTTTGGGCAATTTCAGCCCGGGAACCGATGGACTGAGAATCCATTTGATTTCGGCTCATTTCCAGCTCATGCTGCCTAATTTGTTTACGTTCTTCCATCTCCATTTTCAGTTTTTTCTCCTCCTTCTCCATCTTCAGTTTGTTTTCCTCTATCTCCATTTTGTTCTTCTCCATCTCCATTTTCAGTTTGTTCTCCTCCATCTCCATTTTGTTCTTCTCCATCTCCATTTCCCTTCGCTCTGCCCGTTCGTTCCTCCCTTCTACCTGTACGTAATTTATCAGCTCTTTGCCCGAAAGACCTAACATTTCACCCTGACTCTTGAACTTTTCGAAGGATGACATTGTTACGCAGTTAACTGAGGGACACTGGCACGCGAACGATCTAGGGCACTATCCAAGCGAAACGAATACTTGAATATTCGTGAAGACCTTGTTCACAAAAAATTAAGATACAGCTACCTACCTCTGCTATTTCTAAGCGTAAAAAATTAAAATGGCCCTACCGGACCATTAATAACCAGGAGAGTCTCTAAAATTCAAACACAATAAAAAAAATTAATTACCTGGGGTCCAACACAAAATCTAAATAGATTAACATTCCACTGCTCTTCAATTAACTTGAACTTGCCTTCTGCCAGTACAATACAAAAATTAAAATAAAAGGGATAGACGTGAATAACGAAGGAACTTCTAATGTCGAAATTAAAATGACACGGGTTCGTAAAAACCCCAAAATACACTTGACACCAAAATTTTATAATATGTATATTAATAAATATATATGTCGTGGTATAACATTATATTATATCAATACCATATTATATCTAGGGAAGGGAACCAATAACTCAAAGGCGAACCGACAAGGGACGGAACGCCACGAGTTTCGACGCGTGGAACAGCGAGAAAAGAGTGCAACGAGGTTAGGTAAAATTTGGGCAATGGCAAAGCTCAAGGTTATTTAAAGAGGCAAGTACAAAAATATAATTTTATTTGCATAAAATAAGAGAATTAATGGGCAAAACTAAATTGGTAAACGAGGGGGTAATTGCAGAGTTATGCATCACACTCTAAAATTAGAAATTAATGCGTTACAGAAGGAGACTATTCAAATGGGGAGGATTAACTCAAATGGGTTGCTGAAGGGGGAGAGGGGTTGACTTACGGAGGATTTC